>WBNQ01052321.1:32734-54559 GCA_013401375.1 Spizella passerina | reverse complement strand
GGATGCAGTAGCATTTATATATGTTTACCTTGATGGTCAGGCCATAAACTTTCACCTCAGGTTATGATCTCATAAATCTTACATTAAAAAAGGACATTAAAATAACATGTTATTTAAGCTACAAACAAAGCTGATTTAGCCTTGAGGTTTTTTTCATATTCCTCTAAATAAATGTCATTTCTTTGAGTTTAACAATATTAGTTAACTGTGTTCAGAAAAAGCAGTCCATTTTATACCTTCCTGATCAAATAATAATTCTTTATGCTGATTACTAAGTATTACATAATTATATTCCCTGTCTCCATTTTAGCTGAACATTTTTTCATCCTTTGCTCCTAAACTGCAAACAAGCAAGCAACTGAAAAAAAAAAAACCCAAAAAAACCAACCAAACTCCTTATGGTAACAATTGTGTATAGTTACAGTATGTGCATCATTGTGTGAATGTGATCAGTTCCCTGAATTGGCTGATAGTCACACACTAGCATCCTTCTTGAATATCCTGGGAAAACCTGATGTTGTTAAAGTTCTCATGGCTTTTCCTTTCAGATTAACTTTTAGTAAACCTTGATGTTTTCTTGTTCCTGTTCTTTATGATGCACAGATGTTGTCCTGGAGAAATCTGTTTTACCTCTGTGTGTTGTAAGACGTGGTCTTTCATCCCCAGAAATGAAATTATGCATAATTCCAAGTTAGTTCTAAAGATAAAGAGGAAGTACAGTTTTTTTCTCTCATGTGTTTCACTTCAGGATGTTGCCAAGTCTGATATCAGCAGCATTAGAAAAAGATAAACTTCAGGGGAGGGATTGCAGAGTCATTCAAGGAGAAATGGTATTTTTGTTGCCTTTTGTAATTAAAAAAGCACAAAACAAAATGACTGATGAACATTTTCCTTTTAGCCTAAGCAAGGAAGTTGATCAAATAGTCATCTACAGCCAGAGACACAGACATGTAGTAGCTTTCTCAGTGATGAGAACCACATCTCTGGAGGACAGTGTATCCACTCATCACAGTGTGTTTAAGACAGAAGTTTCTCTCTCCAGTGCCCAGCACAAAGACAAGCTACATCTCTAGCTCCACTTAGGCACATGATATTTAGGTGTAGGCAGTCCCACTGCAAGTGCATGATGTGGCTTGAAATGATCTCTGCAAATCTTCCNNNAAACACTTTGCCAAGATTTCCTAGCTTAGTGTTTAAATAGAAATATTACAGTGTAACTAATGCATTGGAAGTGAAATTCCTAAAACCAAACTGATACTGTGACTTACAGTCTTTTCCCTTGCCTTGTTTTAAATTAACAGCATGCAGTATATCCTTGGGTATTCTGTGAGATTATAGCATAATATTTGCCAGATAAAACTTTGCTTTTTTACTAGACAGAGAGCTGCCTGGCTATGCACGACATAAAATGTCGAAGTAAAATAGAAACAGTCCTGAAATTACCATCTTTCAGATTGTTGGGTTTTTCTTAGGATTTGTATGCAAATATGAAATAATATTCTTGAAATTTAATTTTTCTGGTCTGTAGTTTATTTGTCCTTATTTGTCAGCAGTCTCATAGTTTGCTATTAGTAACAGTGTGTTTTCATTCTCATTTTTACAGATGAAGGTCCAGACAGAATAATTGTCCATGTTTTGTTCTTAAATTGTTAAGTTTAATAAATTTTCTAATGGAGGATTTAATATATTTCTCTTCCTGGTGTTTTTGTCTCCAATACCAATTTAAAAGGCTTTTAAATTCAGATATGTACATCAGAGAAGAATATTTTTTAAGCCTCTCATAAAATAACTGTTTTTTTCATCAAAACTCACACTTTGAATGATGCAACGTCTCCAAGGATAGGGAACCATGGCAAGATCTTGTTTAGCTATCAGAACCCACTTCTTTCATTCTACGTCTCCTCTCTTCCTCCTGCTTCATTTCTTGTGCTGCACCCACATTTCAGATTGGCCTCTTTTTCCAGAACTTAATTGACTATTTTATTTTTGCTTAAATGTTCAGGTGTGTTCCAAGTTTTTTAACTTCCTTATCCCCTAGAATAATATCAGGCTTTCTGTGTAAGGCCTGAGATGAAGCTTATTGACCTAAGTGGAGAGAATCTTGAACACTTAAAGACTGTGGTTGTTACCAGATGATGCAAAAAGCTTTTAGTGACCTGTATTTTGGCCCCAATGTACAACAGTGGCATAAGTATTCTACACCCAGAAAGAAATAAATAATCACAGCTTGTTTTTCCACAAATGGTGCTGTGTTCCATTTCGGATGCAGTAGCATTTATATATGTTTACCTTGATGGCCAGGCCATAAACTTTCACCTCAGGTTATGATCTCATAAATCTTACATTAAAAAAGGACATTAAAATAACATGTTATTTAAGCTACAAACAAAGCTGATTTAGCCTTGAGGTTTTTTTCATATTCCTCTAAATAAATGTCATTTCTTTGAGTTTAACAATATTAGTTAACTGTGTTCAGAAAAAGCAGTCCATTTTATACCTTCCTGATCAAATAATAATTCTTTATGCTGATTACTAAGTATTACATAATTATATTCCCTGTCTCCATTTTAGCTGAACATTTTTTCATCCTTTGCTCCTAAACTGCAAACAGGCAAGCAACTGAAAAAAAAAAAAACAAAAAAACCAACCAAACTCCTTATGGTAACAATTGTGTATAGTTACAGTATGTGCATCATTGTGTGAATGTGATCAGTTCCCTGAATTGGCTGATAGTCACACACTAGCATCCTTCTTGAATATCCTGGGAAAACCTGATGTTGTTAAAGTTCTCATGGCTTTTCCTTTCAGATTAACTTTTAGTAAACCTTGATGTTTTCTTGTTCCTGTTCTTTATGATGCACAGATGTTGTCCTGGAGAAATCTGTTTTACCTCTGTGTGTTGTAAGACGTGGTCTTTCATCCCCAGAAATGAAATTATGCATAATTCCAAGTTAGTTCTAAAGATAAAGAGGAAGTACAGTTTTTTTCTCTCATGTGTTTCACTTCAGGATGTTGCCAAGTCTGATATCAGCAGCATTAGAAAAAGATAAACTTCAGGGGAGGGATTGCAGAGTCATTCAAGGAGAAATGGTATTTTTGTTGCCTTTTGTAATTAAAAAAGCACAAAACAAAATGACTGATGAACATTTTCCTTTTAGCCTAAGCAAGGAAGTTGATCAAATAGTCATCTACAGCCAGAGACACAGACATGTAGTAGCTTTCTCAGTGATGAGAACCACATCTCTGGAGGACAGTGTATCCACTCATCACAGTGTGTTTAAGACAGAAGTTTCTCTCTCCAGTGCCCAGCACAAAGACAAGCTACATCTCTAGCTCCACTTAGGCACATGATATTTAGGTGTAGGCAGTCCCACTGCAAGTGCATGATGTGGCTTGAAATGATCTCTGCAAATCTTCCTGTCTAATAATTGACTGAAATACAAAATAGCTTATCCAAGCTGCACTTTACACAACTTTTTTTAGAGCTTCTCATGAATTACAGTATCTTGTTGCTGTTTCTTTCCTGTATATGCTTGGTGTGTTGTTACACAAAAGGTGGATGCTGAGGTGATTCAAATGCCACAAGAAAAAGTTGCTTTTTCACCTTCTGTCAAGACTTGCAGTAGAAGCTGGACATGTTTATTCCTTAGAGGTCCTCTGCTGTGCTAGGTACCTCAGAGTGAAAATCTTGATTCTTCATTCTGTTGCCCTTTTCCCAGCAATTACTGTTTTAGTTATTCACATAAGAAACTCTTCTAATGCTGCCATATGTCATTACTTGGTATCATTCAAATACCATTTGATTGGTATTTTCAAAAGCAGGGGGAAGGTTTACTCAGAACTCTTTGTAGTATATTGATTTTTCTTTTTTCACATGTTAGTGGTGTGACCTTTATGAAACCAAAAGTGATTTATAATTTAAATTTTGAAATTGATAATACATTGTTCCTGTTAGAGGATGTGGGATTTTACATAGGTTTTCATTCACATCAGTTAATTAACTTGGCAGTAATTGTATTTTATGCAATTTAAAAAATGTTTAGGGCTATTTTAATGGTCTTATCTCTTGGAATATAGATTGTTATGGGTTAATGTGTTTGTGAGTGCATGAGAATGTTCACTGTAGTGGTATATTAAGCTGAACTTAAATGTGGTAGAATTTTCCTGGGTTTGTTACTGCATTACTAACTATACTTAGAGCTTCAGGTAAAATGTATGAAGAAGATATTCTGGATGTTCATGGAGTGTAGCACCCATTTAAAAACCCCTTCTGTAATATTGTATCTTTTTCTGATTCTCAGTTTAACATCAAACCAGCTTTGCAGTAAAAAATATAGTAAATAATTTGCAGAATTCTATCTGAATGAATATGAAATGATTAATTCAACATATCTCTGCACAACAATAAGAACAAGGTGCTCCTTGCTGTGCGGTTCATTCACAGCTGTTTCTTCATGCTGCCACCCTTCGCAGCATGTGTTTGATTTTGCTCTGAGTAGCAGCAGAAACACTTGAAATGCTGCAATTTGAAATTAACTTCCAGGGAGTGATGACAGTGGCTTGTCAGGCCATGCTCTTTTTTTTTAATGTCACCTTGAATAAAATAAATTTACAATAAATTGATAGCATTTTTCTAGTGCCTGACCGTGCCCTGTTGAACACATCTCAGAGTAGCATTTTCTGATCTGGCCACAGTAATGTTTTTTATCAGTGCTGTCATTAATTTGGCTGAAAGTGGAGATAGCCTTTTGGAATGGATGAATACTTCAGCTTTATACTTCCAACTGCTTAAAGGAGATAAAGTTTTAGACCTTTTTAAAAGAGAAAATCTGACTAGAAAGTTAATTGTACAGGTGGTTACTGTGAACAGACATATCTTATTGAGATTTTTGGAGCCGTTGTCTAAAATGCAGCATTGTACATGTTTAGGAGGATGCCAGAGAAAATAAATATTATGATTGGTGTTCTTTCCAGTGAAAATGTACAAGTGGGCTCTTAACTCATTTAATTTTATGAATAAATAATAAATGCTTATCAGCACTTTGTATTAGCATATGAGATAAATGTGTGTCAGTGTGGATTAGATCTGGTAGGGATCTGTATATCTGGCAGTCAGAGAAGTGGGGCTTTTGGTTGTGTGATTTTTGCTTTTATTTTTCTATTTAATCCTTTCTCAGCTTGGAAAACAAGAAGGCTGATGCTCTTTCTGTAGTGTGTGGTATTTTAAACCTTAAATGTCAGCCATCCCCTTGCCCTTTAATGAATTTGTGCATTCTATGAATGCCCGTGAGTCAGAGAGCAGAGGGGAACTCTGTATTTGCTTCAATTAGTGAGTTTAAAGAAAAAAAACCCAAGGTTATTGATTTTAGCAAACACTCACCTTCTGTTTTTTTGTATAAATAATTTAGAGGTTCAAACATTTACTCTTAGAGGGTTTTAAGAGAGCCTGATGCTTGGGTTCAGCGTGCATGCTGTAGATGCCAGTGATCTGAGGCAGAGCCGTGACCTGTGTGTGAGGAGTGCATCAGACCTTCCAGGGGAGGCACTGCCTCCACACTGCCCATACAGAGGGTTTTGGGGTGTCCCTGTGGTTGCACACACTGATGGCAGTGCTGTGACATGGCCAGTCTGCACCTTGGACTGTTACCTTGGGCCTCCTTGAAGGTGAGGAGGGTGTCTGTGATACGGATGGGCAGCAGGCTGGGATTTAATATGGAGTAAATCATCCATCTTCTGATGGTAAATGGTCAGGAGAGGTGGTTGTAACGTGTAACTTAATTCTGATCCTCTGTTTCTCATGGCAGTCCTGTACAAGGGGGAAAGGCTTTTGCCATTCAGCACGTGGTTTGGGTTTTGCTTGCTTTTTTCATGTAAAAGCCCAGAAAGTTTACAGCTGGTACAGGCAGAGGATCATTGCAGTAAGAGCTCCTTCCAAAGAAACAACTAACCAACCTGAAAACCACCAGGGAGGAGAGCTCCTGTGTCCCTCTGCCATCCTTGTGTGTAAGAGCTCCTTCCAAAGAAACAACCAACCAACCTAAAAAGCCAACAGGGAAAATGGCTCCTGTGTCCCTCTGCCATCCTTGTGTATGTTGAGGCTGGCTCTGTGAGGGTGCAGGATTATTTGTGTTCCATTTTGTGTGTTCTGTCTCTGTTTTTGTGACCACAGTGTGATCCGTAAATGAAATAAGATGCCCATGAAGAATCTGCTAAGGATTTGTGTCATTGATGACAAAGGAGATTTGTTATATTTGGAAGATGCAGTTAAATATAACTGCAGTCAAATGAAAGGCAGAAGTGAAGTAATTTTCCTTGTTTGAGGAAGCTAAGCAAGAGTTGGTTTCAGTTCTGCTGGTGGAAAATAGTTAAATTCTGTATTTATTAAGTTCTAATGAAAACTAGACCTTACATGACCATACTGCTCCTTATTACCTGAGAGGGACTGTGATCATTGTATTTTATGATGGAAGTTATATTATTGAAAGAGCAAATGTTAGCTTCTCCCGTTTTTATTTTTTCATTATGCTTTTAAACCTGTTACAAAACCTTGGAGTTCAGCACATTAAGTTCATTTGGTGTTAGGAAAATGGCACATTTTCTAGATAGAAGCTGAATCTTAAATTATTGTGTACCATCAAATCATGCAGTACCTCTCCACAAATCACTGATCACATAATAATTGTATTAATTTCTGAGGGAACAGTAATGTATTAAACAGTTAAATATTCCAGGCTTTGTCCCTCATCTGGTAACACCGGCAGAAAAAATGAGATATGCGACATAGTTCATCTTATTTTCAGCACTTTTATAAAGGCTGAAGCATATTTTATTTGATGCATCACTGACATTTGGTAAAATGAGGTGAGAAACTTCCATTTTCTGTCAGGAGTNTGATATTTTTGGAAAACAAAACAGTTTGTAAAATTGTAACTGTTTCTTAAATGGACTTAAGTTATTTCTAGGTACCAGAGCTCATTCCTGCAGCAATAGCTGCAGGCTGCTCCCAGGTGGTTGTTTTGGGCAGTGGGGAGGACTTCCTTCCCTCTGTGGAACCTGCACCGGTGGGACACTACATGGAGGGGTTCCTGAGGTTTGTGTGTTCAGTCAGATCTTTTGATACGATGTGAAGAGTTTTGCATTGCTTGCTTTTAGTATTGTTTCTGAATTATATGCTATGAATGTTGTTATTTGATATAATGAAAGTGGTATGGAGTTTGTTTGTTTGTTTGTGTGGGTTTTTTGGTTGTTGTTTTGGTATTTTTTATGTGGGTTTGTTAGTTTTTGTNTGGCTCTGTGAGGGTGCAGGATTATTTGTGTTCCATTTTGTGTGTTCTGTCTCTGTTTTTGTGACCACAGGGTGATCCATAAATGAAATAAGTTGCCCATGAAGAATCTGCTAAGGATTTGTGTTATCATTGATGACAAAGGAGATTTGTTATATTTGGAAGATGCAGTTAAATATAACTGCAGTCAAATGAAAGGCAGAAGTGAAGTAATTTTCCTTGTTTGAGGAAGCTAAGCAAGAGTTGGTTTCAGTTCTGCTGGTGGAAAATAGTTAAATTCTGTATTTATTAAGTTCTAATGAAAACTAGACCTTACATGACCATACTGCTCCTTATTACCTGAGAGGGACTGTGATCATTGTATTTTATGATGGAAGTTATATTATTGAAAGAGCAAATGTTAGCTTCTCCCATTTTTATTTTTTCATTATGCTTTTAAACCTGTTACAAAACCTTGGAGTTCAGCACATTAAGTTCATTTGGTGTTAGGAAAATGGCACATTTTCTAGATAGAAGCTGAATCTTAAATTATTATGTACCATCAAATCATGCAGTACCTCTCCACAAATCACTGATCACATAATAATTGTATTAATTTCTGAGGGAACAGTAATGTATTAAACAGTTAAATATTCCAGGCTTTGTCCCTCATCTGGTAACACCGGCAGAAAAAATGAGATATGCGACATAGTTCATCTTATTTTCAGCACTTTTATAAAGGCTGAAGCATATTTTATTTGATGCATCACTGACATTTGGTAAAATGAGGTGAGAAACTTCCATTTTCTGTCAGGAGTCAACCAGAGCCCAGCATGTTTCCACTGTCCAGTATTGAATTTCTGTTCACATTGCAGATCGATGTGAAACTGCAGCCACTGAGGCTTTCTGGCATGTACAAAACATTTGTTCAGCTAGAAGATGAGTGGGGGAAAAGAGGCAGCAGTGATGTGCAGATGGGAGCCCACTGGAGTGCTGTGAAGCAGAACACTTGGTGTGAGGAGCAGGGGATGTGCAGTCCGTGACCCTGGGTCTGGGTGCAGGGCACCTGTGGGAGTGGGAAGTGCAGCTTTGTTGGGGACCACCACTACCGAGATCTGGGTTCTGAAATGCTGGTGCACTGTGAGATGAGGTGCTGTGGTTAAAAATTGTTAGATTTAAAAAAATTATTAGATTAAAANTGTTAGTTTTTGTTGGTGTGGTTTTGGTTGTTTTTTTTCTAGTCCAGAGTCAGTACTGACTGGATTGTTCTGTGCAGAAATGCGAAGATAGAATAAAGTAGAATGAGGTGGAGTGGTTGATGTGTAACTGTCAGTGTGTTACTGGTCTGCTGGGTAGCTTCAGAGATCACATTTGTCCATCTGCTTTGATAAGAAATTCTGTAATTTGCAAAGTTGAAGAATTAACCCATTACAATTTTTTATCTTATCATTACAATGTGATTGTTCAATCATTGGGAAAAAACCTATTTAGTTTCTTTTAAACCCTGCAGTGCTTCTACCATGAGGTAATACCACTGAGGTGTAGGTTTACCATGGGAATTAACTGTGGTGTCACTGTTTCTGAATGGCTGTTTCATTTAAAAGCAGGAGAGGTGATGTTGGGAAGAACCTTGAAGAATCAGTTTGATTCAGAGACTGTACAAATAATAATTTACTTTTGTTTGCCCCAGTTTGTTTTAGTTGTCTGTTTTCTTTAAATAGCCATGAGTTAAGCTTTGCAACAGGGCTGGTAAGATCCTGCTGACTTCAGTGAGGCTTGACATGGTCCATTAACAATCTCATGTATTTATGTTAGTAAATGGTGTCATTTTGAAATTTATCACAGGCTCATGAATATCTTTATTTCCTCTTGCCCACTTCTCTGAAATTATTAGACATGCAGTTCAGATAGTGGCTTTAGTTACTTTGCTGGTAANTATTTCCTCTTGCCCACTTCTCTGGAATTATTAGACATGCAGTTCAGGTTTGGATTAACAATTCAGTATGTAGTGCCAAGGTTTCTTTTAGCAGAAAATTGGGAATAATGCCTTTCTGGATGTATCAGTTTATGAAGTGTATCCTATTGATATCCTGCTATATAGGAAAGATTATTTTAATATGTATATTAGATCTAGAATTAAATTTTGTTTTGCTTTCAATAGTAGTATATGATAGGGCATTAATCTGTAAATATATGCATTTTAAACTAGCTGCCTAGAAGTACTGTAGATACTAGAAATGCTTGAATAAGTTTTCTTTCTTATAAAAAGTGTTAATTTTTTTAGTCACTTGTTGTCGATTAATAAACTGTTGTAGGAGATTGTGTAAGAGTTATGTTATTACCCTATAATGCTATTAAAAAAAGTTGACCTGAATCTTGCTTTTTTCAGTTTTGTGACCTTTATATTTCTTTCTCATTAGAACTATGCAGCACTGATCCAGCAACAAATTGAGGACAAACAAAACTTGAGAGAAAAGGCTGTATATGGAATTCAGCTCACAGAAGAAAAACTTAATGACTTCCGTGATGAGCAGATTGGGCAGCTGAAGGAACTGATGGACGAGGCTACCAAACCTCATAAAAAAATCACTGTTTATAAAGACTCAGAATACAAAACCTAAAAGATTATTAATATTATTTTAATGTATATTGCAACCATTTTGAAGCTTTTTCCAGTTGTACTTGAATGTGGTTTCTGTGAGATGATGGACGCTGCTGATGCTATAACTTGTCTGAAGTGGATGTGTTTGGCTTTCTGTGCAAGAACAAATGGAAAAATGGAATAATCACACTTTTATGTTAATTGCATTATTTTTTCTCCTTTTTGTTTTTTTCTTCCTAATGGATGTTGAAGACTGAAAGAATTTGGAGAAAATAAATTGACGTTTTTAAAATATGGAGTCGTTAGTTTTGGGGTTGTTTTGTAATCTTGGCACCTACAAGGCAAAATATCTTTCTGTTTCCTTATCATCCTCTTCCTTAATGGAAAAGATGCTATTAGCATTTATTTTCTGGTCAAGATTCAGTAGACAAAGCAATGGTACTAGAGTGGGTTTGCTTTCATGGAAAGAAATGAGCAGTATTAGAAAGGCATACTGCTGGTGAAATTGGAAGTTGATTTTTGTCTTGAGCTTTATTGTGAAATGGACTTTAAAATAAATGATGTAGCTCATTATTAAATTTACCTTGAATGACTCTTATGCAGAAAATCCTGTGTTTTTTTCAAAGCTAAATTCAGATTATTGTTAGTATCTAAAATTTTTAAAAACCTTTCATGAGTGGGTTGTGCTGTAGTTTGAATTCAAAGGTTCTTTAAAAACTTGGGTCCCATATTATGCAATATTTTGTACAGACCAGAATTTGTAATTGACTTGATCACAGAAATTATCCTATTAATAATACTGTATGACCAACATTAGCAATTTATTTCTAATAGGTTAGGTCTTCAGTAAGACAATGTGTGCACACTTGTTGTAACTCATACTGTTGGAACTAAAGAAGAAGGGGGTTTTATCTGTTAAGAGAAACACACACATTTCTGTGCAAAAGACAGCTTTAATTTCATCTTCCAAACCTAGTTTTATATTACTAGTTTTGTTCTATTTCTGGACCTTTCTCTGTCTGTTACTCACAGCACATTTAAGACAACAAAATTTCTTTGCTCTTGGGGAATAACAGCTTTGACAAGGAAGCACATTTCCATCTGTCTCAATTTGTAACAACATGCTGTTTGCCAAAGCTGTGCTCCAGGATCCTTACAGAGTGGGGAGCAATCTGGGGAGCTGCCTCTTTCTTTCTCCTGTACCTCTCTTCCCAATTCTTTGATGGGATTGTAGGCTGCAGGTTGCTCATTTCTATAGAAGTCCACTTGCAGGATAGTGTGTGAGGAACATGTGGTTGCTTTGCTGCATTGTTGTGTTTTCTGAGACCTCTGACGAAGGAAGGAGTGATGAATCTGACTCCATGTTCTTAGAAGGCTGATTTATTATTTTATGATCTATATTATATTAAGGAATACTATACTAAACTATACTAAAGAATACAGAAAGGATACAGACAGAAGGCTAAAAAGATACTAATGAAAACTTGTGACATCTTNAGCCTCAGGCACCCAGTGCAAACAGGATGGAAGGGCAGAGATGACATCCAGCCTGCAGGGCTGTTCCCAGGTCCTGATTCTGGTGCTTCAGGGGTATGGGTGGAAAGAATGGCAGCTCCCTCCTGGCCTGCTCCATACCTAGGATGCCCTAGCATCAAAGTGGGAAGCAAATGGCATGTGCATACAGGAAGCTTGAAAATTGTCTCTGATACTGCCATTTACACATCGCCAAAGTCTTGTTCTTTTTACAGTTTAAAGGCCGTAAAAATCTAATCCAGCTCTGGGGTTTAGGGCATAAAGATTTATTCTGTTGCACTTCCATCAAATGTAATCAGTAATTCCATCACTAAATCTATTTGGTTTTCATACCAAAAGTAGTTTTTGGGTGTTGACAACAGAGTTTATTTCCAGTCCTTGACTGGAAACAAACTCTGTGCCTGCTTTCCAGTCAATATCAAAGTTGCTTCAAGTTTATTTCAAATACTGCAGTTTAAAGCACCTTATTTTTATCAACTCATTTAATGGAACCTGTTAGTTCAATGAAACTAGGTAAAATACTTCTTTTGCATCTGTCTACTCATGTATGCATCTAGGTTTTAGAAGCTAAATTAATTAATAGTGAAAAATTGGTATTTGGTATGAAAAAACATAAACTTGTAATGAGACCTAAAGGGAGTTGGAGGCAAGGGTAAATGTCTTTACATCCACAACCCCTTGTCTAATAAATCCAACATTTTTTTTCTTTCATTCCCAGCAGTAGTTTGTATTTGGTACAGTATTTGTATTCTTGTTTTAAACAACTCCCACAAAAGCCAAAATTCCATTACAGGAATGAAGCATCTCTCAGGATTGCTGGCTTTAAGACAGGCAGTGCTGATAGTAAGGTGTGCTCTGGTCTGAGCAGGGCTTATGTGGGTGGTGGAGCCCCACGGAAGCTTCATGATGCCAACACTGCCAGGCATTAATAAAATTCTTTGATTTACAAATGTGATTAATGACAGTTAAGTTGAAAACAATGAGTTGGAGTGAGCTGAGGCTTTAAGTAGCTGGAAAAGGCACAAGCTGAAGTCTTATGAACAAGTAAAGAATTTTCAGAAATCTCTGTCATTAAAAATGACCAGTTTTGATATGCAAAGTTACACATCTTAAAAAGAACAAATGAAATGTTCTTCTTTTAGTGTTTTGTTAGGCCTGGGATGTGGGTTTATGCTGTTTTTAACTGACTGCCTGGCAAGAGCTATTAGGACGTATTTATTCCCTAAAAGTAAATTAATAATGTAGCATCTTGAAGGTAGGATTTATGAAGAAGTTTTATTCCTTAGCTATTTGGACTTTAATATTTTTGAATTATTAGTGGACATTCTATTTCTTCTTCTTGAATACCTATTTGTGAGACACTGACTGCATGGATGAGTCAGTGGGCAAATTTTCATTGGCTTCTAGGTAAAAATATTGGAGAATTAATGAAGGAAACATGGCTTTCCCTGCCTGTCATAATCTATTTTATCTTCTACTTTCTGTAGCTAAATTAATAGCAGAGGGAAGGCTGAATCTTCCAGCAGACTGATTTACCCAAGTGGGACCACAGAGGATCTGTGTACCTTTGATGTATTGTGAAAGCTGAATCACTGTGAAAAACAGCTCACATTCTCAGGCAAAATAAGTCTCTATGTGCTGTCCTGCTTAACTGTTGATTTTCAGACCTCTTGGAAGGAGTTTCAAGGTAAAGCCTTCCTGGTAGATAGTGTAGATGCAGGAGGGTATAGATGCAGCAGCACGGGTTTTGCTGGGCTTGTTTGATAAGCAGGACTGCCTGACCCATCTCCTACTGCTCCATGTCGTGGTGCTGGACCAGGCTGGGTGTGCCCACCCCACAGTGAGCAGTGGTTGTATGAGTTTGAAAACAAACCAGTGGAACATTCCAAGGCAGAACTACAATTTAATAGGAAAATTGAGGGCAATGGTACAGAAACACTGGCCTAAACTGACAGTCAGAATACAACCCGACACCCTGTCGGTCAGGGTAGTGGTAACAGTCTGATTAAATGGTGGCTACAGTCCTGTTGGGGTGATAGATGCGTTTTCGTCAAAACAGTGATCCTGTAGAACAATCTGATCTTTCTCTCTTGAGGTCCAGGAGTGGGTGTCAAGCTTTTGTTCGCTGGGAATCCAGTGGCAGTGCCCCTGTGGTGTTCCAAGCCTCAGATTGTATCCAGGTAGGAATGTCTGGTCCTTCCCCCTGGGCGGGGCATCTCACAATAGGATGATGTAATTTTATGAGTCATGCAGTGGGACTCGATTTTCCCATTAGCAGAGATAGCCCTCCCAGAGGGAGTTATCAGGGATGAGTCATGGAAAAGATAAAGAATACTGCCCCACCTATTTTAGCAGCATATCAAGATGGTAATAGAATACATTATTTTGGTTACATCTTACATTGTAACCTAAGACAGTGGTGTATGGAGGGGTCTTCCCTATGAAGCCACATCAGGAATTTGGCTGCAAAAACTGACACAAATCAAAAGCTGTTAGAAGTGGTAACATTTGCACTTGTAAATGATCTGTGTTTGTTCATGGAGGTTATGCATCTGCTGCAAAACCACTGGCTTTGGTAGGAACCTTTTCAGCAGTTTCAGTGGCCACAGCTCTGCTCTGGGAGCAATGACAGTGCTGAGTCCTTCCAGCTTTTCCAGTGCTCTGTCTACCAGGTAGGGTACATGTAGATCACAGAACCAAATTTTATTTAGTGCAACCTTTACATATGTATATACAAAGTATTGTTTGTTCATTGAAGTTGAGAGCTCTAAGTGAGTGCATAAATTCAGTGCATAAGAATGAAATGGTTTTGCCACTTGTAGCAGTGTGTTATGAGGAAATACCAGGTGTTTCAACAAGCTCATTTACGGGACAGTGATCCTGTACAGCTGATATGTGTGTCTGGGGAGTTCAGTGTTTAATCTCTGTAACCATTTCAAAGCTAGTACTTGAAGTATAAACAAGGAAGAATCCTTTTTTTAATAAAATAACCTTTAGTCACTGAGTATTTATCAACTTGTCATAAGTGCTTATTACCACTGTAAAGCCCTTAATAAGTACTTTGTTGAAACACCACCACTTGCAACACAACTTCTATCACTGTGCCTTCTGGTTTATGCCAGTTATGTTCCTTGAATGTTGAAGTGAAATTTGTGTTAAACAAATGAACATATTTGCAAGGTTTTTCCCCAAAGGTTCCTATTTCTGGTTTTGACTGGAGAAAACATGAGTTCAGAATCTGAAACACTGCTATGTGTTTATCCTGTGAGATTAACAGCAAAACCAATAAAACATGCAGAGGAATCTAGGATGGGAATTCCCTGTTGGGGTTGTATCAAAGGCAGGATTTCACTTAGCTTTACTGTGGTGGAATAATATACAGAATCTGTAGCACAGAATGAGTACATTTTAAAAATATCATGCTGTTACCAGTGAAGTCACCTTTGATTCTAAATTAAAAGAACTTTTCAGAGCTGAAAAAAATTTCTAGTTAATCCAATACTCAGTTAAAACTGATTTGAGAACTCCATCCTATTCAATTTATAATGTAAGCACATGCTACTGGGTAGTGGGAAAATGAACCTGTCCTAAGTATCAGCTTGGTATTGTACAGTGCTCCCAGAATGTACAGCACAGTACATACTGTACACTCAGGTACAGTAAAAAGGAAAACTCATGTGGCTTTTTTTTACAAATTATGAAACTGTACCACTCTGCTTCATTTTTTTCTTCTGAGTTAAATTACACCATTCCTGTCCAGTTCAGCTGTTCCAAATTAACATTGTCAATTGAAAGATGAGCTTGGAAAAGAAATTAAGGGCATTTTAATGTGCAATAAGGTTTGTTTAGATGCATAGGTATTTCAGCCTGCTTTTGTCCTTCTAGTCACAGAATCACAGAATAACCTCAGTTGGAAGTGACTTATAAGGATCATCAAGTTCAGCTCCTAGCCCCATACAGAACAGCCCCAAAAATCACACCATGTGCCCAAGAGTGTTGTCCAAACACTTCTTGAACTCTGTCAGGCTTGGTGCTGTGACCACTTCCCTGGGGAGCCTTTTCCAGTGCCAACCACCCTCTGGGTGAAGAACCTTTTTCTAATATCCAACCTAAATCTCCCTGGCACAGTTTCATGCCAATCCCTTAGGTCCTCTCACTGATCAGAGAGACTGGCCAGCACAGCACCAGTCATGCTGTTGGTTGCTGATTTCACCTTGGGGAACTTAGCTCAGACTCTGAGAGAGGGGAAATCAACACCTCCTCCACAAACAACTCTAATGATGTGCCTAATGATGTGTGACAGGCACGCTGCTGTGGTGTGGATAGGAGTGTGGCACACACACAGCTGCACATCTGCAGCCCCTGCCCGCTGCTCATGGCAGCCCCTGCCCAGGAGACTGGCAGGCAGGTAAGAAAGGGTTTAGGAACAACTGGCTTTACTAAAACTTTAGTCTTCCAAGCATCTCTTGTTACTTTAAGGTACTTTCATCTGAAGGGCCACTGCCGAGTGCTGATCCATCACACAGAACTCCAAAGCCACAGCCAAGCTCTTGGTGCCAGACACTGACTCAGACTGTGGGGTCCAGTCTTCCTCAGGCTCAAAATTCTCCAGTTTGTCCCAGAAAATTCAGTTTGTCCACTGCAGGAGAGAGGGGTCATGGATGTCTGTCAGCTCCCCTGTGCTCAGGGGTGCAGCATTGCTGCGTGCCTCATGCACTCTGCGTGGCTGTGGCAGGTTCATGGCAGTGACCTGGCACAATTACTGTGATTTTGGTGCAAATATAGCAATGCAGCCTCATATTTTCTAGGGATTTAGTAGAGTGTTGCCTTCCTGATCCCACAGTGGTGGAATGGTCAGAGGAAGACCAGCACTGCTTAGTGTTAACATTTTCCCTTCTCCATTGCTGTCTTTGTCATAGTCAGTCTGTGTTAGAGCAGTGTGCTTTACTGCATACGAGTCCTACAGAGATAAATGGATTACTTCCTACTTGCCCTTCCCCAGAAGCCATGCCTCAACACCCCAGATCTCAGGAAAGCTTTTGGGTCTAATTTGGCCAACGCTACTCACTCCAGTAGCCTGCTTTCAAAACTGCAATGAACAAGTAAGTTAGAAAATATTTTAATCTCTTGCCACTCTCCCAAGCCTCAGGTGAGACTATAGGATTGGAATTGAAAAACTGAGGAAAGGAAACATTTTTCATTGTTGCTATGGAGACTGGAGTTTATGCAGCAGTGACTTGTTCTGTTTTCTCTCTCCTTTATCTTAGACAAAAAAAAAAAAAAAAAGGAAAAGGAACATGAAAATATCACGGACAAAACCTCTGGGACATAAGATTACAACTTGAATGACCTCTCAGCAGTATTGCAAAGAAAAACAAAGATGACAGGAACAAGCAGAAGAAAGTCTGTGTGTGTCAAGACAGTCTCTTTCTGCAGAAAAGTAACTAGGACTACATTGAACATAAGAGCAACCACTGGTTGCAGATTCTTTGGAGGATCCAGTGTTCCCTGTCTGGAGCCACTGCTCCAGCCCTGCTGTTCATGGAGCCTGATCATGCTAAGATGCTAAGAGAACAACATAACAGTTTTAACAGTAAGATAGACCCACATTTTATCTGTAATATGCATCTTTCAACAACAGGGGTATGGAATCTGGGACTTCACCTCCTCCTAAATGGCTGTGGATGTGGTCTTCCCTTGCTAGTCTATCACCTGAAGGAAAATCTGCTGTGGCAGCTGTATGGCAGTGTGGTAAGGAACAGACTTGGACCTGTGAGTTCATGATCAGTAAGGGTATGAAGGGTACATGAAGTCTGTACCAGGCTCTATTGCAGATCAAAGCATGAAGTGTGTCTGATCACATTGCTGCAGTAAATAAATTATTTGAAAGCCGCTCTGAAGTTTCAAAAAGTGACACATCCTAAGCATAATGGATTGCCCTTAAAAGTCCCCCAGCATATCAGTACAAAAAAGCGGGACTCTGCCAGACTAAAGGTGTTTTGATGCTGCAGGCTTTAAGCCCTGGAGTGGAGACAAAATGCATCCTCGACACTGTGATCAGACAGGCTTCAGAGCATTGTGGAGAAACACCCTTTTGGTTTATGAGCACTGAAATCCTGTGCTGAAGGAGCAAAGAGGGTGGCCATATGGCCCCATCCCTGACCTCAGATCCATCAGCAGCCTCTTCTGTTTGTCATGACTGGGGACATAACTGAATCCATGTGCTTTTCCACAGTCATACAGGTGTCAGTCCTGAAACAGCAGCCTAACAAGTGGAAATGCTGCAGCACAAGTAAATCAGGTGGAATTAGCTTCTCCATTTTCTCTCCTTTTTCACTGTTGAGCTCTGCAAAGCTGCAGCTGGCTCCCAGAGCAAGAAATGTTTCTCCTGGCTGTTCCTAAACATCTGTATTGCCTCTAGTTAAGAACAGCAAGGCAGAGGGTGTACAGATGTCTGTGCTGACTGACAGTTATTGAAAGACTGGATAATGGCTTTCAGTGTTAAGAAAACTCCCAGAAATGAGATGACAGGGAACGTGTAGGAATTTACCACTTTGATCTCTTAAGTTGAACTGTTGTAGGAATTTTAGGGGAATATCAAAACAAAAGCTCACCAAAATCTATATAGTAAGTCAAAACAAGCAAGGAATATTGACCTGAATGCCAAGGGGGTGATGCCTTGAGAGGCTATCTAGAACAGAGGCTAGACAGTGTTAAAGCAATAAAGTGGGTATTTGTTAAAAAGGCCTTCAAAGGATACACCTTGGGCAGTACAAGAGCCTCCCCAAGGCTACACCCAAGACGGACAACGGATCACACGTTTTCACACTTTTGTACATTTTGGTCCATTTACATATTGGGGCTAATTGTCCAGTTACAGCATCAAGTTACGAAGTCCCATCCTCCCAGATTGCTCTCCTCAATTTGCTGTTGTTTATACTTTTTAAAGTCTGAAGGTGCAACAGTGTCCTTGGTTCTCAGGCTGGAAAAGGATTGTTTTGTCTAACTAAACTGTGAAGAGACTTAGTTAACACATTATATGAAGTTCAGAGTTATATACTAATGCAGTACAGAATCTGGAAAATATGAAAGATAAAACTTAAGGCATCAGGGGTACTTGGAGCTAGAGAAAGCCCTGTAAAAGCTATTCCAATGTTATTGACATCATACAGTGTGTATAGTTATTTTGAAACCAATTTTCAGCAAGTTTACAGGCCAAAATATGATTCTGCTCATCTCAAAAGCTGGATAAATTTAAAAGTTGATGTAAAATCAGCCTCAAAGGGAGAGTAAATTAGCTCCTGAGAAGACATCTAGAGAACTGGAAGGGGGATCTGGGGGATTGTTTCAATTCTAGAGTGCCTTCAAATGCTAAGTGCAAGTTAAGAAACTGATTCTAGCTTGAGGACAGTTGACTTGATGATATTGGAAGTCTTTTCCAACCTTAATGGTTTTATGATTCTGTTCTTTATTTTGCTCAATTTAACTCATTTCTGTATTACCATAGGAACTACTTGATGAGTTAAAAACTGGAGCTATTTCTTTTCAAGTTCAGAAATAAATACAAAAACTGATGGCAAGGGTTCTTAACACCAGTATAAAGAGTTCCTATAAGTAACTAAGACTTGAGACATTTGAAAATGCCTGGACTATACTCCACAAAACAGCAAAAAAGGCTTAGAAAATGAATAATGTTATTAATTATGCCTGAACAAAATATATGTAATGAGATACCTGTGAAGATCTTCATATCACATAAACCTTATGTATTATTTATAATCACTTCTGGGTCTCATCTTTATCACAAAACCCCTTCTATTATAACTAACTGATCACTCTAATTAGTGATGGAATAGTCATTTATAAGAGTAAAAGTTTGTTCCCTTCACAAAGCAGGGGAAAAGCAACAAACATGAAATATCAACGCTACCTGTGGGATTAAATTGCTGTTTTCCAATAACTGCAATCCTTAACAGCTTGTTGCTGTAGCATGGATGTTTCAGAGATGTGAGGCATGATACACAGCCATGGTTAAGTTAAACCACACTCTGTCTTTCAATTGACTACCCTCTAAATCAGGTAAACACTGGGTGTCACATCCCCTGGGGTGCAAAGGAGTATTTGTGCTGGTGAGAGCCAGGGAATGTCCTCCTGTGGAAAGGAGGGACACATTCCCCATGGTCCCCACTCCTGCTCCTCCCCAGGCAATGTGACCAGCTTCAGGGGACAGGGCTGCCACCTCCACCCTCTGCATGGTGAGGATGGGCTCTTCTGACACAGCTCAGCAAACCTCTGAGGGAAATCCTGGCATTTTGCTGCCCACTGCCCTCAGCAGGCTGAGTTTTGGACTGCAAAGTCCACACTTCTTCCCTTGTGGGGAAACAAAATGGAAGAAACTGAAAATTGCATCAAACCAAATCTGGTCCCAGCTGTGTTTGTTCTTACTGTGTTTTTTCCAGTCCTGAGGAGGCATTGCTTGACCAGACCTGGTTGTTTTCTGCTGAGAAAATGGAAAGCCTGGCTTGGGAAAAAGACTTCTTATCTCTTCCCCTTTGCAGGTAAGAAAATCTGCTCGAGGTTTGCAAACCTGGTTAAGATTTTTGAAATGGATGCTTTTTACTGAACACCAGAAGCTTTGGGGAGCTCAGGACCCACTGCACTGGCCTCTGCAATAGAGATCTCCTCTGTGCAAATGTGCAGAGGCTTCTGTCTTCACTCCAAGGGATCTGCGTGGATTTTCTGAATTAATTTCAACACACCACAGAGGGGATTAGGAGAGAACCTTTGTACCATCTGTTGTGGACTGCAAGTGAGCCCTTCTAGAAATTACTCAGATGCTTTGGTGTGGACAGGCTGCTCAGATATGGTTTTTAGCCTCAGGTCATTGCATAACACCTGGAACACCAACATTTTAAAGAGCATGGCCTTAAAATTCCATATCTTTAAATAAAAAATGAACTTGTACACAAACATCTGCAATAAGCCCAAAAATAGGCTGCTGTATTTTAAGAAATGATTCTTACTTCCTGTGCCAAGTGCCAAGTATGCAGCAACATCTGCTGCACAAAAAGCACATCTGGTGAGCAGGGGGAGAGGGGGCAGCCACTGAGGTCACTTTTGGAGGGTGTGGTGAGGGGTGGGGATGGGCAGATGCAAGAGGCCATGGAGGGTGTGAACAGCTCTTGGTGCAGCTGCTCTCTGAGCCTCATGCTGCACGTACCACTGCCCTGCCCTGTGCCACCCCTGCTCAGCCTCATTCAGCATGGAGAAGAAGGCTTCCCAAGCCCCAGGAATGTGGCTGGTTGCCAAACTCACTCTCTGCGTCTTTTATGAAGGGTTTTTTCTACTCTTTCTGACCTTCTGCCCAGATTGCCCGCTGTGAAAATTCAGAGCTGTCATGGAGACTTGATATGCTGGTGAACACCTTGTCCAAGCAAGATTTTAGTGCATTTTCTTCCCAACGGGTGGGAGAGGCAGTTCCTCCTAGACTTTGGACCTCAGGCCTTCCTAGGTCTTTGGTGTCCACTGTGCTTCCATGGTGCTTGGGAGCAGGGTATGAAACAATTTATAGTACTTGGCATATCTCCATGAAATATTTATAGAGGCACTATATTCCAGTGAATTTTATCACTGGCTCATGCAATTCAGATGATAAAAATGCCCTTTCTAATCCACAGAAAATAAATCCATCAGCACTGTAAGAATAAGATTTATACCTGGCACATCACTGAGTAACTGGAATCCAGAACAAGAATAAGCCCCATTCCTCCAGTAAGCCCCAGATACAGGGGAGAAGGTGGCATGGTTCACCTCTGTCTGTGGAGCCAGGCTCCTGCTGCTGGTGTTAGAGAAGGAGATTTGTCAGCACCTTGGCCTGAGAACCAGCCTGATTTCCAGTCAGAGCAGCACAGGTTGTGATTAAGGAGCAGCATTGCTCATTGCTCACTCTCACACAGCTGGCACAGAAAAAACCCAAAGCTGCAGACAAATTCACAGTCTCAGGTCCTCTGCTGGGAGGTAGAAATTGCAATGATCCATAATGTCTGTCTAGAGGCAAGAACAGTATTTCATTTGGTTAAGGGGAACCTTCCCATTCCCTGAGCACATGCATAAATGCTGGTGCAGAATAAAACCCACCATGAATGAGTTTTCATCAAAAGCAGAAATGAGTTATGAAATTGTGTTCAATATAGTGGTGATTTTCTTTTTCCTCTGCAGGACAGACTCCAAGGTATGCAAGACAGAAAAGCTTGAAATAAAGTTTTCCTTTTCCATGGAGATTTTATTCTAGTTCTTCCTTTGTCCTCCCTTATTTTCCTACTTGAAAGTAAGTTGTTTCACCAGAGTCTCTGGCCCTGGCAGCCCCTTCCCACAAGCAAAGGAGGTGGTGGCAGGTCTGTCTCCTTCCTGCTGCTCAGCCCTGCCATG
>WBNQ01052321.1:10428-32055 GCA_013401375.1 Spizella passerina | reverse complement strand
GACTTTCTGATTATAAGGTTGGAATAAAAAATGTGATATTTCATCAGTGTGTCAAGCCACTAAATGCTGGATTTGTAGAAATCAGTGCAGGCTTTTGCATAAGTCAGTCTAGACTGAGCAGAGATTTACATGAGGATGTGAAGGATCTGGGCTGCTGAAATTCAGGGATGGCTGAAGCTGCTGAGCGCAGCAAGCTCTTTGTAAGTGCTCCTGCTGCAGCTGTGCTCAGGTGCAGTGCCTGTCCCACGGGAGCCTGCACATCTGGAGAGCAGGAGGAGCTGGGCTCCTGCAGATGCGGAGGCTCCTCTTTCCTCTGGGTGGGGGCTGCTCCTTTCCCCCCCAGCTGGCCAAATTCCTCACCAGGGGGAGTGAGCACAATCTGCCTGGCAGCTCAGGCTGCGGTCTCGTGCAGAGCTGACCCAGCCATTGCATCTCAGAAAAGTTGTCGGGGCTCTTGAGCAGTATGACCACTCTGGATTCTCCTGAATTGATGCACTTTGGAATATTACATAGGGAGCTGTCACGTGCTCAGACTGCCAGAGCCTCCCATGTGTCTGATGGAGCAGCTTCTGCTTCACATATGTGCTGGGAAGACAAAAGTGATTATGTTAAAAATGGTGATGTCTTACTGTACTAAAAGGTAAAATGGTCCAGCCCTGTTTTTTTTGGTTTTTTTGGGGTTTTTTTTTGGCATATCTGAAAGACACACATCCTTCAGAAATGGAGTCATAGAATTATAGAATAGTTTAGGTTGGAAAAGACCTTAAAGACCACGTCTGTAAGTACCACATCTGTACATCCACTAAATACTCACAGGGATGGTGACTCCACCACTTCCCTGGTCAGGCTGTTAGAGTGCTTAACACTTTCCACGAAGAAATTTTTCATAATGTCTCATCTAAACCTTCCTTGGCGGAACCTGAGGCCATTTCTTCTCATCCTGTTGCTTGTTACTTGAGAGAACAGACTGACCTCCACCTCAGTACAAGCTCCTTTCAAGTAGTTGTAGAGAGCAACAAGGACATCCCTGCCCTCCCCAGGACAGGGGTGGGGGGCCTGGATGGAAGCCCCGATGGCTGCCAGCAGGGAACAGATCTTTAGGGTGGTGTAAGGCAAACCTCTCCTGTCACAAAAGGCTCTTCAGAGCCAGGAGACAATCAACATATACTGAGGGATAAGCTTTTAATGTGATTGCAAAAGCAGACAGATCCCAGGGATCATCAAAACCTTCTTATTGTACTGTTCCAAACGGAATGGAATCAGTGGGAGATGGCTACTGCAGAGAGCAGGGTTAAACTGTTGTGGTGGGGACATGAATGGTGCTTTGAGCTTCACATTTTTGGATGTTGCTCATTATTTTCCAAAGTTGCATTTCTGTCTATCGTGCACCTAATTCTCTTACCTTCACTCACAGTTCATGAGCAGGCTGGCCTTGCCTTGTGTGCTCATTCTTGGCCTGGGGTTGAATTTTCTTCATTTGCCATCTCAAGAGCATGACCTTCTGACTTGCACAGTGGTCCTGGGGAATGGCAGTGGGTGTTAACCATTTCTTGATGGCTCACTGTTTAAGGGGAATTTGCTTGGCTGCTTCTTTTTTCAGGACACCTCAGAAATAACTGAACTGTGTCAGATAATGAAGAGAAACCAATTCATCTCCTACTCTCTTGCAAATCCCAGACACTGGGTTAATCACAAAAATGATTAGGAATTCGAAACAGACTGGTGGAACATTTTAATTCTGTTTGTTGAGAGCTGTAAACATAATTGATTTACATTTCTCTGCAATAAGTTAATTTGAGAGAGTGCTCCCATTGTGAATAATATCAGATTCAAGGCTGTATGGCTTACAAATCTCAGTGGCTCCACTGGAGAAAATACAGATCACTCCTTGCTGCAAAGGATGAAAAGGATAAAGACTAATGACTGGTAAATGTTGGCTTCCTGTAAACAGAAAATTACCAAATCTGATAAATGCAATACATTAGCACTGTTGCACAAGAAGCAACATGCTCTCCATTATCCCTGATAAGTTAATGGATCAGTGCTGAAATTCAAAAAAAGAAACTAAAGAGAATCTTTGGATGTAAAGTCTCCACTATCCAGAGTAGTTTTGGTTTGAAAAAAAAAAATTCCTGGAAATACTACAATTAACTGATGGTATGACATATGAAACATTTTTCCATCACAAAATGTAGATTGGCTAAAGATGAAGATCCCTACGGAAGGACATCCCTTGAGATTGAATGGTTGGCTGTAATTGTGGTGAGTCAGACAGAGGGAGGGAGCAGGCTGAACATGGAAATGCAGCAGACCCAGATTCAAGTTCCTGCTGATGCTGCAAATGTTAATCTTAACTGACTTGTGTAAAGACTACTAATGTGTCTTTTTCTTTCTTTCTTTTTTTTTTCCTTTTTTTTAAACTTTTCCATTTCCAGAAAAAACTTTGTCATGTCTGCAAGGAACCAGATCTTATGTGATTTTGTTGTTGTTTATTTTTTGTCTGAGTGAAAGAGAATTTTTGTATCCTGGAGAGCTCTGTGGTCCTCCCAAGTAGGCAGGAGAAACACAGATGCTGTGAAAAATTCCTTGCATACTATTGTTACCTCCTGCTGTTTCTACAGCAAAATGAAACAATTCAGAAACTAGAAAGACTCAGTATTCAGCGTAATCAAAAAGTCACCCAAAATTCCTTAACTAGAGAAAACCCCAAAATCCCAAGCCCCACAACAACTGGGGACAAAAGCCCCCTCACCAGCATGATGAAGGTGATTGGGTGAAAAGAGAAAGAGAGAAGGCCTTACAGTGAAATGAAGTTTAGTTAAATAATGCCTTAAAGCATTTCAATAAATATTAGTAACTACCAATATGGAAAAAGTTTCCTTCTGACACAGCCTAATCACAGTGACAGTAAAATAATTCCCCTTAATGTGATTAATGCAGGTCAAGGTTTGCTGTGTGTTTTTGCAAGCATGGCTTGTAATCACACAGATGTTGCAAATGTCTCTGCCCTTGCCAACACTTATTTCCACAGCTCCTTGTTGTTGGCATAGCTTCCCCAGAATGGGGGCTGGAGCACTGAGCCTTGCTCACCTGTCCAGGTGAACTCCTTCAGTGCAGGATGCTAGGGCTCCCAAGCCTGTCTTGTTAGGGAAGAAACATATGAGGAAGGCTCTTTTTAGCAGCAAAATTTGAAAATATTTGTAATGTTTGATACAAGCTTCTTGTAGGTAGCACTGCAAAAGCAGCTCACCTGCATATGCATGTTATATATCCCTAGTACTCCTAACCCTTCCAGAGTTCAAATTTACATCCAAATCCCTTTGCTAGCAACTGAACTAAAAAAAGAATTTTTATGAGGTTATAATGGAGGTGCAATTAACTATCACTGTAAACCTGAGTCTTTCTGGTCTCTGAAAAGAAAGAAAATAGTAATTTTCAAATGGATCTAAAAATTCTGCAGCATCACTAGAAAAAACAGGCTGGATATTTTCTGCCCCATCCAGTGAGTTTTAGGGATGCCACTGTGGATGCTACTGTGATGTTTGGATGTGAAGGACAGAAGGTGCTGGGATAGGTGCTTGAAGAGTGGGCAGGTGTCTCACCTCCTTCTCCTCTGCCAAAGCTCCAGTGAGAAGAATGCTAAGATCTCCAAATATCAGTCTTTCCAGGCATGGAAAACACCATTTAGTTCTTAGCTCAGGGATCCTGGCCAAGACACCCAGAAACACCCAAATGTGGGCTGTTATGAGAAGAGAATGAATATTAAAAGTCTGCTGGGAAATGCAGTTAACATTGACGAAGTGCTACCATTTTGTTAATTTACAAAAGAAGCAGAAGAGGACCTTGTGCTGTGAAATTGTCACAAATATCCAAATATATACCCAAAGTCAGTAGTGTCTGACTGTTAACCACAGAATTAGATGGAGTGCAGGTGTTAGTGGCAAGGACTTTTCCAATATTGTTGCCCTGAGACAGACACAGACTCTGTCCTTTCCCATTTCTTAGCAATTTCCTCTGATTTGTTTTGAAACCTGAGCTTCTCAGAGAGATGGGAATGATTGTCTCAAACTGTTATAGATTTACAGGATCCAGCCTGGCTCAAATTAGCTAGAGGATGTTCTCCATAGGTGCAGGCATGAGTGGGTTATATTTCATCCTGTTTTTCTTGCTGTGAGTTTAATGGCACATGATCTTTATGAAACATTCACCAGTCTATAAAAGCATGATGTTTTCCCTATTTCAATCTTGTTTTGCAAATCTGCTTTACTCATGAAATATATGACAATGGCACATATGCTCTGAAGAGCTCCCTGGTAACCTCTGTTTAAGATGAGGAACATAGATTTGACCTAATTTCCTTTGTGAAACCTTGTTATGCTCTTGAAAAACACAATCCTGATTTTGTAATGATTGGCTGATTTAGAAACAGGTTTACAGCTCTTTGCTTTGTTTTACAGACCCAACTCCCTTTGTTTTTTCATATATGAGCAAGTTTTTGCTGCACCTGATGGCTCTTGGAGCACACTGCACTGGGAGATGCAGGCCCAAGGATGCTGGTTTGCATCCTTGTCCGCACCAAAGTGCTGCAGAAGTGTCCTGGTTCATGGATGGCCTTGCTAAACCTCACATTGCATTCCCTGGGAATAGGCAGATTCATCTTCCTGCAGAGATGGGTCCAGCACAACTCATTCATCAGTGCTTTCTGATGGGACAATATTTCATTGACAGAAAAGAAAAACATTTTTTAAATGGTCCTTCACAGGATGAGCTGTGCCCCAGGCTATTAATCAAAGTGATTCATTGCAATTTCATTTCTTTTGGGAAGTGTTCTCACTGCTGCTCTAGGCCACTGTGTACCCACATCTGTCAGCTTGGGTGGAGTGACTTGCTCCATGGGGAACCTGGTGTTGGTAGGATACTGAGATGTATAAAAATGTGGAATTATTGATTAATTTCCTCCCCAAATTTCACATGAATTGCTCAGAGAGATGAATGTACGTGTTGTATTTTGTTAATCAGTTTCTTATAAACATTCCAGTTTTTCGTGGCTGAAACCACTGTGTTGACTCATGCTTGGTTCAAGAGCAGCTCTGAAGGATGCTGGCTGTCATAGTACTAAGAATTTCAACCTATGCCTCAGAAGTTCTGGAAATCTGTTGGTTAAGTAGGTGCCATATTTGTGGTTACTATAGCTCTTCAATATCCATCAGCATATGTTCTCTCTAAACCAGCTGTAAATCCCACAAAAAATTTGGAAAAAATAAGCTGAAATACCTGTCCTGTCATCCTCTCCTCCATTCTTTCATCATTAAATTACCCTGTGTAAACTCAGCCTGGGACTGAAGTGGGCCAGAAAAGCTGCTGGCAGCACCAGTGTGAGCCCCCAGAGCTTGGAGGGAGCCTTGGATGGACAGAAGGAGCCCTATCTCCAAGCTCACCACGTCACTGCTTCTGTGGCTCAGCCAGCTCACGGTGGGGGTGCCACAAAACACAGAGTTCCATGGATTAACATGGTTTGGGTATGTGTGGGAATGCCCAAGCACTTCCCCTGCCAGGGGAGAACTTCTCTCTGTCTCTGTTGTCACAGCTAGTGACCCCAGGGGTCCCCAGAGGGCTGTGCAAGGTTCCAGGTTCCAGGTTCCAGGCACAGGTCTCTCTCCTGGTGGTCTGGCAGAAAGCAGGATCAGAGTGACTCACACATGGTGTTGCCACAGGCCTTGTGACACTGGTGTGAGCTTGTCTTCTCCTGGACCTGACATAGCAAGGCAGCAGGCTTGCCACGCTGCATTTTGTAGCTGGGGATATAGGTGGGGGAAAGGGGGAAGTCTACTGAGCACTCAGGGGGATGCAGAGGCAGTGAGGTGAGAGGTACTGTGGTGTGCCTGGGTCTGGAGAGAAGGGGTACAGTTATTCTAAAATCAGTATAATGAAATAAAGATGAAAGATAAATGTACACAGTGGAACTTGCTCAAAGCAAAGTCTGATATTGAGGGATCTCATCTGCCAGCAAGGAATTCCTTCTTTCTATCTAGTGTAAACCATCTCTCTTTCAGTTTGCAGCCATTCCCTCTTGTCTCATCACTACATGCCCTTGTAAAAGTCCCTCTCCAGCTTTCTCATAAGCCCTCTTTAAGGACTGGAGGGTTCCCCAAAGCCTTCTCTTCTCCAGGCTGAGCAGCTCCATCTCTCTGAGTCTCCTTCACAGGAGAGGTCTCCAGCCCCGTGACCAACTTGGTGGCCTCCCTGGGCTCCTTCCAGCAGGTCCATGTCTTTCTCATTTGGGCAGCCCACATCTGGACACAGCACTCCAGGTGGGGTCTCATAAGAGCAGAGTAGAGGGGCAGGTTTGAGGAAAGTACAACGCAGAAGCAGAACACAGGCTAAAGGTTTGCAGAGGAGAATTGTGCAGGTTATGAACTGGGGCTGTTTGTAGCCTTATGGAAATAACTTCATCCTTTCCCAGCATCAAAGATTACTATGGAGGGTTTAACAATGAGGGAAAAAGGAAATTAAAAAGAGCTAAAGGACTCATTAACAGATTCACACACTGTTTTAAGAGGTAACACAAAACTCTCTACAGTGTGCATTATACAGTCAGGTTTGACATTTCTTGATGTGGTGTTTGATGAGCAGTACTGGGCTGGAATGAATGAGTTGGGTCTGCTTTGGACTATGGTGGAACCAGGGTTTAGCTCAGTTTTCCCCATCTCTTTTAATTTGTTCCTGAATTTTGCACTTTAAATATTTTCTGTTCTGTTATAGAACAGTTTATAAGCATTCTGCTGAAGAATCTGATGCTTATTGCAAAAGTTCTGGCTTTCTTTTTCACAAAAAAAAGCATAAAACTAACTAAACTTGCACAAAATGCCTTTAAAGATGATAATTCCCCTGTTAATGAAGCCCCCAAGGAAGTGAAGTTGCAGAAAACAATGAGGTTGCTGATGGCAGTAGAGATACTCATGGCTTTTCTGCCATTGCTTGTGGCTTGAAATTACTGCAGCTACTGTAATATGGATTTATGGAATTGCATGAGGCTTGCCTGGTGGGAACAACTCACTGAACTACCAGGCAAGTTTGGGTCTCCCCTTACAATCCAGATATACAAGGATTTTGGAAGGAATGCTGTTATTGTGGTAGAATGCTTCCTTTTTTTGAGAAATAGAAACATTGAGATAATTTATTTCTGCTCCCTCTTTTTCTGACCAGAATTACTTCAGTGCAAACTTTGGTCATCAGGGTTAAAACACCTCCATGCAAACATGCCGTTGGTGTAAAAACCCCAGCCTGGAGAAACAAGGGCAGAAGGAGCCTTGAAGTGATTTTTGTTTCTGTACCCATCTCCTGTGGCTGGGAAAGTGGGGCCCAGAGAAAGGATACTGGATTTTGGCCATTAATTACTTCTTTCAATCTTCATTCAGGGTGGTTCAACCTTTCCCTGGAGGGATATCAGTTGTGGACACTCTGATTTATATTCTTACATCATGACAAAGAATATACAACAAAAATATGTGTGGACTGGTTATCTAATCACTTGGATATGCCAGTACACTGATTTTATAGTATCTTCCAAATTATCCTCAAGGTTATCTGTGCACCTTTCTTTCTTTCTTTCTTTCTCTCTTTCTTTCTTTCTTTCTTTCTTTCTTTCTTTCTTTCTTTCTTTCTTTCTTTCTTTCTTTCTTTCTTTCTTTCTTTCTTTCTTTCTTTCTTTCTCTCNTCTCTCTCTTTCTCTCTCTCTCTCTCTCTCTCTCTTCTTTCTTTCTTTCTTCTCTTTCTCTCTTTCTCTCTTTCATCACATTTTTTAGGGATTTTTATTGTTACAGTGAGCTTTTACTGCTGAGAGATTTTAATTTGGTGATACATCCCTGTTATCAAGTGTACTATGGTAGCAGTTCTATCCAGGCATCCTACACAGTGAGCCACAGCCACTGGTGAAAGAAAAGAGTATTTCAGTATATTTAGTTACTTTGAGGTAGTGTTTTGGGGAGGATGTTGTTAATGAGGTCCACAGTCTTTACAAATATAAATTTGTGTTCTGGATTTCATCTGATTCCTGGGAGGCAGTCACTATCAGTGAGTGTCAGAGTTTCATCACACTTAGAACTATAATCCTTCATATTTTCAAGCTTCCCAATCAAGGCACTTCATCTACTGGACTTCTCAAATATGCACATTCAACTTTCTAATACTTAGTATTTTATGTAATTTAACAACATAAATTTCACTTTGACTTACAGGAAGAATATTCCTAGGCATGTTTGGATCTGTAATTTTGGCCATCAAACCCCAGAACAAAGGGGAAGATATTTCTTGCAGAAGAATATTTACATATCTATTCATGCTATATATTCTAGAGCTTTCACAGCTACATAACTTCCAAGGGGAAAAGGGAGACCTCAAATTACCAAATTTAAGATCACAGAGGACATTTATATTCTCTTATGAAATGTGCAGTATAACCACAGTTCCTGTGTGTGCTTTGATAAAACTCAGTTTGTACTACAGTTACCTATTGTACCAATTTTCTGTCTTTAAATTTGACTGCTGTTCACGTAGAAAGAGAGTTTGCATTATTTTCAACATAAAAGTTATAAAACTCCCTGTAATTCTTAATATGAAATTGACTCTTACAATCCTTTGAAAAATAGTGCTTGACTAAGCACATATTGTTTTCACATATTTTACAATGTGTCAAAAGGAAAATGTCCCTTGCCACTTAAAGAAAAGTCTGTCATTTTTCTGCCTACAAGTTGATCAAATAATTCACCACATCTGTGATCAGAATACATATACATTGTAAAGGGGAGAATCTATCTGGAAAAAACCAAGAGTTAATGTGAGCCAGCAGCCCACCTCACACCTCTGCAGCAAAGGTAATTCTCTGGGGGACTTGAGGACTCTGCTTTTAGAGTTTGAAAATACCTGGTATATTATCAGAGGGGTATTTTTGGTACATTTCTTCTATGACATGCTGGGAAAGTCAATCAGTCCCACTGGTTGATCAGAGCAGTGCCAGCTCATGTGTTTAATGCATGCTGGGTTCAGAGGCGGTGTCGCTACAGCAGCTAAAAGATTAATCTGCCTTAAACTTAAATGCAGCAGAAAGATCACCCTGAGAGCACAGACAAGCCAAAGCAAGGTCTGGAAGAGGTGCCAGCTGAGGCCAGGATTGCATCCTTAGGGAATTTCTTGGAGCCACAGGCTGAGAGGCCCCAGAGCTGCTGTGGTGGCCACAGGGTGGGGCATGAGCCCCTTCCCCCATGGCTGCAGCACCCGCAGGGATGCCAGGGATGGAGCTCCCAGTCCTGGACAGGATGGTGGGATGAGCCCTGGGCTTCCAGAGAGGTTCCATAGCTCCTGGTCTCCAGAGAGCCATGACACCCAAAGTCTGTTCAGTCTTGTACTTGTCATTTTCTGCATTTTTTTTCTTGCCTTTAAAAAGAAATCTATGATTCATGAGTAGATATTTATAAATTCATGTGGGTAAATATTTGGTTCTCTTCAGCTCCGTGGAAAACAATTAGATGAGGAAGAGATTGTGACTAAGTACAATTAATAGTGCCAGAGTGTGCCTTCACAGGGGAATAAATACAACAATTAGTGTCTTATTTATCAGTTGTATAGGTTTATTTCTAATTATAATGGCACTCACAGAGCAGGCTAATACAATACATCAGCTGAATAGAAAACACCAGCTCCTCTCAAATCCCAGGACTGTGTAACTTGGGAAGAATAAAAGCTACTGTGAAGCAGAAACTTTTTCTGGACTGGTGCAAGCTCAGAGGCCATCTTTGCTTTTTAGAAAATTGAGGATATTGATGGAGGAAACTTTGGGCTCCGAGCCTGAGCTCCAGCCCAGACACTGATAACCATGAGCTCAAGTGACTGCGCTGTGCTGGAGTCAGGGGGTGCACAACAGAGCACTGCGCCCCATGGATGCAGCTGCAGGGCTTTTCCACTGCAGCTGGATGTGCCTTTTCCTGCTGTGCCACAGGATGAAAATCAGCTTCCTCTGGGCTGTCAGAACACTGCTGGGAGTCAGGGACAGCAGGTTAGGATGCAGGAAGGCAAAGCTGCTGCCTTAGTTGCTGCAGCCACTCAGTGTCCTCAGGCGCCCCCTGTGAGCACCAGACACCCAGGTAGAGAATGCCATACAGCTGCAATTGGCTCCATTTGGCTGTGCACTTTGCCTAATTTTAAACTGCAATATCCCACTTCATATGGCATAACTTCTGTTGACTGGAGCTGCTCAGCTCTGGTGAACCCGAGCAGATAAGAGAGAAGGGATATCCTTGCCATGTACAGTCTCTGGTCAAATCCCATGAGAAAAGTTGTCTCAATTCTCAGAAGGGCAAACCAGCTGTCAGGAATGGCCATATAGTTTTCATTACAATTTCTGCCCTCCTGCCTGTAAAAACCTGGTGACCTTTTAGATGAAATGTCCAGCTAAGATTCTGGTGGCTGATACCAGACTGTTACAATGGAGGGCTCTGGATAGCCTCAAAGGCAGGTTCCCACTTGCTACATCAGTTGGTATGAAGAGGACCTTCAGTGGATAATTGGTCCCATGTTGATCACTAATCCCATATTAACTCTTGATGTCAGTAAATATCCTTGTATTATTGGAAACAGGAGCTGTCTTGGTTCCTTTTTCATGGAGAGAGAAACGTGACAATTTCTGAGCTCTCCGTGGTTCCGTGTCAGCAGCACACGTTGTTGCATTACTCAGTCCCAAATCGATCCCTACTTTAATTGCTCTTGCACTTTCCTGTGCATTGTTATAGCACTCAGGAATTACTTCAAGGCTCTATTGTTTTTCTAAAATGTATCTTATTGTTAAAAAGATCTGAGGTGTTCTATGCAAATGCTGCCATTCATCTTTTATCAGGATTGTTTTGAGCACGGTTAGCTAGAGCTTTAATAACTTAGCTACTGTTCATGTGTAGATAAAACCAAAATTTAAGGGGACAGTAGGTGATTTAATCTGAAGAGCACAGCAACAAACAGACAACCAGCAGCAGAGGCAGTGTCCCTGCCACACGTCCTGCCAGCTCCATCTGCCTTGGGATGGTGTTGTGAGGGAGGGATGTGCCATTGGCAAAGGAATACAGGTGATGTCCCCTGTGTGTACTCACTCAACAGACTAACATCTGGAACACAGAAAATGATCTAAAGCCCCTCCTACCCTTGCCCTTGCCCTGAAACCAGCCTCTTGTGGGATATAGGGCAAAAACGAGGCAGAATTGGCAGACCCTGATGCCCTCCATTTGCCTCTCTCATGGGGTGATTTATCTCTTCTCAGAGACTCAAAGTTGAAGGAGCACACACTCAGAAAAAATATCAGGTGTGATGTGAGGCAATAGCAGAAAACTGAGTTTAAACAAAGAAGGAAAGTTCCAGAACTTCCACCAGAAGTAGAACAAACATATATGTATATATTTATGTGCATTTTCTAAATACTGTAATGATTCAATGTGCAGCACCCAGTAATGACTTGAGCTATTTTTGGACAAAAACCCACCTTGAACTGTACTAAAGTCTATTGTACCAAAAGTGATGTTCAGACTGAAAGCTGTTGCTCAACCAGAAAGGACCTTCTGGAATTTAAATTAGTCTCAATATGCTTGAAAAAGCATATAAAAAGACTCAGCTTAGATTATTTTCTTAAAGGCACACAAAACTTCCGCTAATTTAGTTTAAGAAATGCAAATTTTTTTCTAAGGCTAAATTTCATGGAGGCAATCTTCTGTAGCTCTCTTCCCTCTTCCAAATAAGCTTTTACAAATCTTCAGATTGGCTATTTACATCTGTATTTTCTGAAGTCATTATTCATGTCTTCCTTATGAAGACTTACATAAGTTTTAAAGCAGTGCATTACTGGAACATAAATTGATAGAAGTCTTTAAACTTAAGGTGAAATCTTAATAAATGGTGAAGTTATTTTATTTGCTACAATAAAAATATTTTCTGCTGCTTTCTTGAGGTTGTATGCATACTACCAATGCTCTTGTTTTAAACTTTTTTGTCTGTATCATCTTGGAAGAGAACTGCTTCAGCTCTTGTTTACCAGAATTTTCTTCTAATCTCCTTAAATTGTCTTCCCTCTCATTGATTCTAGTGTGCTGATTAGATTTATAATGACTATAACTAGTGAACAGACTAAGATCAGACTTAATGTTTGCAGAAAACACAAACCAATCCAGAAGAATGTCACAGGTTGATGTTCTTATCTCCTCTTGCTGGCCCCCAGAAAAAACACCAGCAATCTTTCTCTTCACATTGAGCAAAACAATTCATCAGAAGACTGCAAGCAGATTCTTTAATAAACTTCATCCACAAAAGGGAACAAGCCCCCCAGTTTTCATTCTGTCTGGCCTCCTCAAAGATAAATGTGGTGGTTGCAGGTGGTGTCTTGACATTTCCATTGGCTCAGATAGTAGCAGAGTTAATTCACACTAGTAGAGACATAGAAACAAAAATAAAATAAAATAAAGACAGATGAGTTCTAGATTGTTTCCTGAGCCTTTGTTTGCTGCCATAACCCTACACCAAGCACACAGAATACTTCGTCCATTTATGACAGCAATTCCCATCAGCACCTGTGAACAGGTCTTTCTTCTGCCAGAGGTGATTTTGTGCTGTTGACCCAATGTAGCTAGGCATGAAATTTTTAATTGCAGAAGTATTCTCTCTTCCCAGGGACTACAGGAGTAAGTGCTATAAAGCCATTAGCTTTGGCTGAACTGCTCTCTTCTATTGTCAAACAGCCTTGGGCAGCCAAGATCCGTGCTACTCCCCCAGGAACCACTATTATGCCAATATAAATTCATTTGACTTCAGTGAAGTTCCTGCCCTTACCCAGCAGAGAGAGATCAGACTGGACCAATTGTCTTTAGCAATGTTTTTCTCTGTTGCTGGATAGATAGCATGTCCAAACTTTAATTTAATAAAATAAGTGTATCTAGCATAAACCAGATGGACTAAGGTTTGTTGACAAAATAGATAGGTTATTTTCAAGGACACTAATTCACTGTCCTCCAGAGAAAAATAGCATTTAACAGATCTATTGTTGTTGAATAAGCCTCTCTGAAAAACTGGGAAGATCGATTTACCTAATGTTGTTTTTGTATTTTAGAGGTATTTTGCTGGGAATGGGGATACATTGGGCAAAAAGCAAACCTTTTATTATTTTCTTTTAGAATCACGGAATCATGGAGGTTGGATGGGATGCCATCCTCTCCAAGCCCCTGCTCCTAGCAAGACCAAGGGTGAGGGTGTTCAGTCTGTCCTTGGATGCTTCCAAGGATGAAGATTCCACAACATCTGGACACCTTTTCCTGCTCTTGACCACTGCTGTGGTGAAACCTTTTGTCTTGAATGAAGTTGGCCTTTCCCATTCTTCAATTTGAGCTTGTTTCCTTTTTTACTGTGCAAAGTAAAAAAGAGAGAGCAGTATGAATTCTTCTTCTGTGTGATTTCCCCTTAAACAGCTGAAGACAGCAGCAAAATCTCTATTTAGAGTTCCCTTTTAAAGCAGACTCAAATCTCTCAGTGTTTATGTGTGTGTCCCAGGACCCTGATGGTTTGGGTGGCCATAACTCCCAGGCACATGGTGTGATTCTTGGTGTGTCCTGTGCAGGGCCAGGAGCTGGATTCACTGAATGAGGCTCTTCCAACTCAACGTGTTCTGTGATTCTGGGACTTTCTCCAATGTGTCAATGTCTTTCACTATGGATCACCAAACTGCTCACTTGTTTCATAGAATTTTCTCTTTATTTTAATTTTATTGTCCCCCAGCCCACATTTCCAAAAATTATGAATTCAGAAAAAGTGCTGCATTTCTAAAGCTCTTCCAGCCACTAGCTACAGACAGCAACTACTCTGCTGCAACTGAGATGATACTTATGGAACTTCAGGAGCTCTGAATCTAAGTGTATGGGGTTTGTGTGGCAAGGCTCTTGTAGAGAGAGGGCTGCAAGGCTGGCTTCTGTGAGAACAAGCTTCTGTCATGCACAACAGAGCCAGTCTTTGGAAGCTCCAGGATGGACTTGCTGCTGACCAAAGCCAAGTCCATCAGTGATGGTTGTAATGCCTGGTGATAACATATTTCAGAAAGAAAAAAGTCATTGCACGGATGTAATTGTGGTCAGAGAAGAGTGCAATGATAACATGTAAGAGGAACAACCCTGTTGACATCAAGGTCAGTGGAGAAGGAGGCCAAGGAGGTGCTCCAGGTGCTGGAGCTGAGATTCCCCTGTATCCTGTGGTAAAGACCATGGTGAGGCAACTGCACCCCTGCAGGAGCAGATATCCAGGTGTCCCATGCTGGAGCAGGCTCTTTGCAGGGATCTGCAGACCTATGGAGGCAGGGGCCTGCAGACCCACGGACAGAGAAGCCACGTCAGGATTCTCTTCTCCCTCCTTGTTGGGATGCAGGGAGGTTGTGCCCAGCTCATGAGCCCCAAGGAGAATCTTTTTGTCTTGCTACTCAGTGGTGCATCCTGTCCATGTACTTGGCCAGGCTCTCAGGGGCTGGGACTTGGCTTATTCATGGGATTCCTCTTTAAAGGGTCCTTGTAGGAGTCTCTTCAGCATCACACAGATCTCTGAGGCTGTGCAAGCCAGAGCAGACCAGGAGAGGTTGGGATGTCGTGGGGCACCCAGCTTTAGCCTACATCACGTTACTTTGGCTTTGGCTTATAAGCCTGTCTGTGAGCAAAAGCTCTTCTGGCAATTAGGATTAGGAAGGCAAAATGAGGTCTTCCCACAGCAGCTATCTTCCCAAAGCAGCTGCTGCATGGATGTTGCTCTGTTCCTTGCCTATTAATATTCATCTTGCTTTTCAGATCTAATATTGATTAAACCTTCATAGGTAAACAAATGAGATGGCTTCCTTGCAGTAAAAGCTTGAGAAAGGCAGGGCATTGGCATTGGTATGCTGTTTTCCTCTGTTTGAATATGATCCCTGAGCACTGGCAACATTATTTGAATCTAATAACCAAGCAATTTTAGAGTGGTGATATTCTAACAGTTCCATCTATCTAGAAGAGAGGCATTTTGAAGGACTCCATTTGGTGGGTTGGCAAAGCTACATCTGTACAGAATAAGAAGAATGCAGATATGACATATTGCATTATCTCTTTTTCTCTGCTAAGGCAATTTCAGTCCATGCATATGAAAGTTGTATATGTGAGTGAAGACCAAGGCACTAGATGAATAGAAACTATTTCAACCATAACGCTGCCCCTATCAGGGAACTGGCACATTTACACGGGTATTTTTCATCTCTCATCATTTTGTCTTTTTTCCCCAGCAAAGTGCCAAACCCTGCAGGCTTTGCTTGGCATCACAGGCATTCTGCAATGAGAAACTAAAGAAAGACAAGCCAATGCATAATGAGATTTGCAATATTCACAATAGGAAAGAACTAAAGAATATGTTCAGCTTTCCTCAATATTAGTTCAGCTACAGCAGGTGTGTTTTAGTCCCATGGTCCTAATTCCTCCTTCTTTATCTCTTTCTTACTCAGACAGCTTTATTGTTTTTGTGAACTGGAATCTTGAACTCCATCTGCTCTACTCAGCAGCAGAGACAGATAGTAATAAAAGTGAGAGGGTGAAATGTCTGCCATGGGGGAGTGCTGCATTTTTTGTCAGCTTGATCAAAAGCAAACTCCTCCTTTAAAACATGTTTTAATTACTTATTAAATTACTTTAAAGGGCTTTTGTGAAACAAGAACTGACAGAGGAGTATCAGCTTTTAGAAGCACTTAGAAACCCACACACTGCATAAATGCTTTCAACACATATACATACATATATCTGTATAAATATGTATATATATATACAGCTTTGAATATCACCGTCTTTCCCACTCCAGGATCTTCACTATAACAAAATCCAGATTTTGCCCACAAGACATTCAGGTATTATGGAGAGAGTTCTGCAATAAGATTTGGGCAGATGCACAAGCTGACCCTTCTGTTTCATGGTGCTTCAGTGGCTTGAGTCCTTGCACCCTCTCTGAGGCAGATCACCAAGGCTGCAGCGGAGCCCTGTGTTGGGAGGGATGCAGGCTGCAAGCCAGGGAGCAGGGATGGCTTTTCCACAAAGTTCAGTTGCTGCCACCTTGGGCAGTGCACTGCAGAGCTGATGGAGAAGAGTTTGCAGAAAGAGTGTTGTGCTCCCTGAAAGTTTTATCATGATGCGCCCAATGGTTTTAAGTTACATTGGCATTCTTACTTGGTGCTCTCTGTGTGATTGGCTGTATAACTGGAATGGTAGAGCTGTGTTGGGGTACATCTTATGGAATTGATCTAAATACTTGTTCCAAAGGATCTTCTAGGAATGTCTCAGAAAGCACTCAAAGTGTTCTGAGCAAACCACTGTATCAGCCCCTCCAACGTGAGCATTAGCAAGGAGATATGGCTAAATAATCATCCATGTTTCAGTTCAGAAAGAAAATAAAATTAAAGAGGAAAGAGGCCACAAACAATCCTTTCTGACAGAAGAGGATGACTGTTTCAGTTTGTTTTGATTGGGCACTCTATTAACGAAAAATGGAAATTTAGATAGGTTATACTGCAAATTCAGCTGGTATTTCACATGTGTCATCTCAAAAGAAAGAACTAAAAGTAGGAAAAGATAGGCAAAACCAAAGTGTTTTGAATTATGTTAAAAACAACAACAACAAAAAAAGGAAGTTATTTACTTGTTTATATGCTTAAGGAAGCAACCACTGGAAAACAAAAATCTTCTTCGGCTAATGTCTCAGCTGGAAATCTTGTAAGTGGCATTATCCCTCTGCAACCTTGCTGTTGTTTTAGAACTTTTTGATTAACAAAAAAATGCATCTTTCATAAAGGAAGACACCATCTCTACGCTGGTAATATATTTTGCCATGGCCTGTATAACAGTCTCCTATAGTTAATAATAAAAATTGATACAGATTATAAGGTCAACAATGCATTTCCTTTTACTGTAAAAGGTAATGGTTTCACCTGGCTGTGGAAGCCTCTTACAGGCAGGACTCTGTGGTGGAACACATAGTCTTTGCCATTGTTTGGAGCAAATTTAAGTTGTACCATAAGCTAAAATACTGGTTTGGCCAGGACTTTTATATCAGGTATGCCGTGGCTCAGAAAGGGGCAAACACTAATGCTGAAGTGAGAGCAGTGTTTTGGAAAAATATTCTTCACAAGTCAGTAAAAATTTCAATTTCAGACCTACTTAAGTTTTAAATGTGTTTCTGAATTAGTATCAAATTGTACATTAAAGTATGAGCAGAAGTGCTATAAAAGTCAGAACATGTATTTCATCATTGTCAAATAAGGCCATTTGTTTTTTTTTTCTTCCTAAGATATCTACACTAATTTTGAAAATTCCACCTTAAAACTGAAAAAAAACCTGAGGCTGAACAAACTGTTTCTTCAATCTAGACATGCATTATAGAGATAGGGAGGAGGCTGCCTCTTACAAGACATAAAAATAAATTATTCATGCAGCCTAAATATGATGTATCTATTATTTAATATCACCCTGTTGTTTCAGTTTCACATTACTCACACAGTAGAAGTGCAGAAAAACCCAAATTCTTTGAAGGACGATATAGGTTCATCACATTCGATCTCATAATAAATGTAATTGTCTAATAAATTGGTGTTCCATAGATCTGTAAAGGAGGGTATGAGTAATTAGAAGTGCTGTATGATAAATCAGGAGAGTTCTTCCCTGCAGTCCTGAAGAAGCATCACTTTAGATTTGGTGGGGCTGTGAGCTGTTCTCACTGATTCTCCTGCTGTCAGTGCAAGACAGCTCTGTTGACAGGTGGCATTGATTTTTCTAAAATGCCAGCAGGCTGACTCCTGACTGCTTTGGCTTTGTTCTCCCACAAAATGCAGCCCACAGAACAGTTCAGGAGAAGGCATTCTAAAACTGAGGAGTGTGATGTGTGCTGAGGGAGTTTTGCTCTAGGGAAAATTCCTCAGAACTTGCAGGAGAGGCAGTGCTTGTGGGGAGAAACTCAAAAAGATAATAAACTGTTTCTATTCTGATTTCTATAGAGAGTCAAAAGAAAGAGAAATTTTAAGTAATGGTCTGCTGAGATTTGCTCTCCTCTGACTTACAAATTGGAGAGAACAACCTGTATCCTTCTCAGAAGCTGGCTCCCAGTGGAAATACATACTAATAGAAGAGTAATGGGTTGTCGTGTTCCCTGCCAATCTCTGTCTTTAATCCATAGATTTTTTTATTATCTCACTCTCTTCTCTTTCCACCCTTGCATTCAATCCACTGCAAGTGCTGTCATGCCAGGAAGCCAGGCATACATGGAGCAGAAATGCCTTGACTACATATTTTATGAGGGTCCTTAATCACACGCGTGGAAAATGTTTATTTTATAAGTGCAGAATTGTCCCCTGGGGATGTTTTGCTGCACAAATGAGCCTAATGAGCATTAGAAGAGCAGTTTTGTTCTGGAAAGTGGTAGGTTTATTGTTCCTTAATTTTTTAATTACAACCCCTGACCTGAATGACTAGCATGAAACTGTAAACAGATCAGGATTACAAGCAACATGCCTTTTTAATCAGTGCCACCGAGGGGGAAATGGCAATGTGCATCCCCCATGCTGCTCAGGGGTGACGCAGGGTGAGCTCTCACCCTGCTGAGTGTCAGCACTGACCTTGCTGCTGCTCCCCTGGGAGTCCCTGTCTCCTCTGCTCTTTGCCAAGGCTCACAGGCATCTCCCTGACACAAACTCTGTGCGATACAGACACTGCAATGGGGCACGTGTAAATGAATGGACTCTGCCTCCCCGAGGAAGGGAGCATCACACAGACACATATCCAGACGCAGCTCAAGGGTTTCTCATCAGGTGAGACCTGTGCTCAGTTGTCAGCACAGGTTTGCAGAAATGGGAAAAGATAAAACAGCAGAATGTGTTCTCATGGTTGTGCTTAACAAGGAAAACTCATCTCATCTGACTGGTGGGCTGTGCCCCTTGCCAAAGGTAGTGACTGGTTCCTCCTTATCTGTTTTTCTCCCTGTTATTCCCTCTAACTGATCACAGGAGTAGTATCTTATGTCACCATAAAAGACCATGTAATTATTTCATCATGCTCTTTAAGGTTACTTGATTAGTAAGCCTATAGCATACTTTAGGTTTTTTCTGGGTGATACAAAAAACTAATCAGTATGCAAAAATTTTGGATTTTTCTCCTCAGACCTGTCAGTAATTTTGGGGCAGACAGATGGGTTGCACCCACAGGTACCATTATGATGACTCCCCTGAAACATCCCCAAATCTCCTGGCAAGCATCAGTGTTGACAGATTGATTCCTTTGTCCAGGCACCACTGTCCTTTTCAATCGAGATCTCAGAGCAAATGTCAGGCTGCTTTTCACCACCAATCTTCTGAAAAAACTCCGACAGCTTTAGATTGCTGCTGCTGCTTATGCTGAGAGCATGTCAGCAATGGCCATGCCCTCATATATGGATCTATTATCTGGGTATATGGACCTATTTCTGTTTTCTGTATATCCATTTTCATCAGTAAAAAAAAAAAAGATTTTTTTAAAAGTTGTTCTTGGCTTCCATGTTAAATTTATTTTACTAGAAATATAGCAGGTGAACCTAAAGCATTAAAAAATGGGAGCCCAAATAATCTCTGATTACATATGCATGTAAATATTTATGTGTATCTCTATTTTGTATGTAGATACATACACAGGGCTAGAATAATCTATTTGGAGCTGTTGTCCTTTTGTATTTTTTATGCTAGGGGTGTGGAAATGCTGGGACAAAAGTGAAGAAGTGAGTGTGTTCAGATGGGGGCCAGAGGCTTGGCTTTCAAAGCAGCTGAAGCTCTTCTGTCAGTGAAAGCACAGCAGCAGCCAGAGCCCATGACAGAACACAAGTATACATGCCCTGCAAAAACAGCCATTATCCAGAGAACATCAGATTTCTGCAGTGTAAATCCATAAAAAAGAGTTCTGAAAATGGAAAGGGGGGTCCAAATATACTTCTCATTTTTGCTAGTGTCTTGAGAGTCTGTTTTACTGTGTGTTTCTGAAAACAGCCCATTTTATCCTAGTAGGAGTGTGTGTTACCTGGTGCTGACTTTGCTCAGTGCTGTTTGCAGAATTGATGCCTTTTTGTTTGGCACTCACTGAGTATACAGATCACAGAGAATGGTTCAAATTGTGCCAGCTGTTAGCAACACCACAGTAATGTATCTGTTGCTTGTCCTAGCAGAAAAAACCCTAACCTCCCGTGGTTCAAGGTGTTCCTATTTTCTCTTCTACTTCTGTCCCGTTTCCATTCATAATCAAAACCTCACTACATTAGATGTGATAGGTGAAAGAAAAGTCTGAATTTTTCAGGAAAAAAAGCTCAGTTTTCAAACTAAATTAACTTTACAGAAGATAGGGGAAGGGTGGTTGCTGGCTCACTGAATCTATGTACACATCCCTTTCACAAAAGGGAAGCGCGTGATATGTCCATAAAAATTTTGGTAGTGATTACCTTCTTAACTAATATAGAGTAAGGAAAGCACATGTTTTCCCTGAGGGAAAAAAAAAAGAAAACTAGTTTTTACAACACAAAAGAGCTCCTTTCTTTGGTCAGAGGCCATAGCTTGCAACAGCTCAATCACCTTTTACTGTGCAGTTCTCTGGCATGTGTGTCCTACTGGGCCCCAATATGCAGGAAGGTGGTAACTCCTACTATCAGAGACATTACACTTGAAATACTATAGGCTAAACACATTAAGAAGAAAGAGGAGATAATTTTTGAAGAACATTTGCTCCCCCAGCTGTAATTTTTGTGTCTTTTCCTTTCTTATGGGTGAAAATCCTCATAAAAAGGTATTAAGAGTTCCATGTCGTAAATGCGTGTTATCTTGCTTATACTTAAGTGATAGTAAGAACTTTGAGTGTTTCTAAGACCTTCCCTGCTGTGAAGCAGTTAATTTTGACATTTTGTCGAAGGTGTGTCAACCCTTTTGATGACTGTTTATTTAGTGGAGTGGTGCAGTACTTCCCTACACAATAGCAAAGTGTGAATCTCAGGGTGAGACACTTTTAGCACAGCAGGAAGTCTCGATGGGATACTGGCTGGAAAAATTGTTTACATTGTCTAGAGAAAAAAAACAGTCTGGGAGAAAAAGTGAGGAGCATTAAGCAGGCTTGCTTGATACCTTCTGACATTCTGTTGGTCCTTTGAATTCAAGGAAGAGAGTTAGTGAAGTATCTTAAATACACTTTTGTGTGTATTGGTGTTGCACTGCCTGTTTTATGGCCACAGAGGTGGCATCTGTGAGAAGCTGCTGGAAGCTTCCACACCACCTGGTAGAGCCAATTCCTGATGGCTCTGAAGCAGGACATGCTGCTGGCCAAGGCTGTGCTGATTAGAAATGATGGTAGTGCCTCTGTGGTAACTCATTTAAGAAGAAATCAAAACAAAGGTCATGATGCTGTTTAATTCCAGCCAGCAAAGAGGAGGAGGTGAGAACGGGTGAGAAGAACAACATGAAGACACCAAGGTCAGTGCAGAAGGAGGGGGAGGAGGTGCTCCAGAGCTGGGATTCCTGTGCAGCCCATGGTGCAGCCCATGGTGAGGCAGCTGTGCCCC
>WBNQ01052321.1:0-10088 GCA_013401375.1 Spizella passerina | reverse complement strand
CAGCAGTCACAGGGAGCTGCTGCTCCTGAGATGGATCCATGTTGGAGAGGTTCACAGAGAACTGTCCTCTGTGAGAGGGACCCCACAGAGCAGCAGAGGAAAAACTCCTCTCCCTTAACAGCAGGAGAAGCCACGGGTGATGAACTGACCACAACCCCATTCCCTGTCTCCTTGTGCCACTGGGGCAGGAGGTAGAGCTGGAAGGAGGGAGGAGTGGGGGGAAGGTGTTTTGGGGGTTTATTTTACTTGTCATTATCTTGCTTTGATTTTGTTAGTCAATTCACTTTGTAATTAATTCACTTCATATCTCTAAGTTGAGCCTGTTTTGCCCTTGATGGTATTTAATGAGGGACCTCTCTCCAGTCCTACCTCAACCCATGAACGATTCATTAAATTTTCTGTTCTCTGTCCAGCTGCAGCAGAGAAGTGAGCAAGTGTCTTTTATGGGTGCCTGGCATTCAACCAGGGTGAAACCATGACATTATGTCATCTGCAAATCCTGTTTTACAGTGCTGAAATCACAGTCATCTCACAATTCTCTCCTCTTCACCATTTCATTTTAATATTTTTTTCATCATCCTGTGACTTAATTGTGTGGCAAATTCACACTCAGTCTGTGAATCTCTTCCATTGTAGTGTGTTTTTAGAAGACCCATTATGAAAATGCCTTTCAAATTATAAAAGATTGAAACAGACTTGGCTTCTCCCAGCAGGTGAGATCAGTAGATCTCTTTCTACCTGGCTGTTTAAAGTGGTTTTGTGTTTCAGAGATTAGCATGTCCAGCTTCTTTGGTGACTTCTTTGTGGGTCTCTTCAGAAAAAAGTATCAGTGGTTTGGAGGAGGGGTTTGCAAAGAGCTCATGTCTGCCATGTGCTGTGTGTTTAGTGGACAGAAAAGGAACATTATAACACTTCTTCACAATAACACTTCTTCACAACTACTAGAGGGAGTATGCCTAACATATGTGCCAGTTTTTGTGCTTCCAAGGTTGCTTGAGGTTCATTCAAATTCAGTGTTCACTCAGTATTCAGTTATGTTTCACTGAAAAATATTTGTATCAGCAGTGAGAAAATAATAACAAACCCTGAAACTTCAGCTGTAAGTGTGTGCTATTTCAGTGTTATCACTGAAACATTTAAAGGGCGTTTATGTGGAAACCCAGGGTACCAGGAATATTTCTCTGTCTACTCTGGGGTGCCCTGACCCCCAGGGGAGCACTGACTTTGACCCTCATTTATAGAGAAAGTTTCCTAAACTTCAAGATAGACTAGAATCCACAAAAGTGTGAAATAGATTGTAGAGAGTAGTGTGGGTGTATCTCTTGGTGAGAAGTTTAGGTTTTGGGATTTTTAGTATGTTGTGAATGGAAGCAAGATGGAGGGCACAGGGTGTCATCCTGGGTTCCTTCTTCATGCTTCTTCTTCCTTCTTCTTCATGGGTTTGAGTGGCATTTTGTAATTGGGCAGAAAAGTCTGCATTGCTGGGTCTGTGGGATCAGTTATTGGGTTAAAAGTGGAAATAATCTAGGTGCCAGTTCTCAGATGGATAGTTTAGTCTTAAAAGACTAAATTTCTTCTAACAAGAGATTGTTGGCCATTTTCTGCCTTCTAATGAAAAGCTGCCAAACTCACAGTTGTGAGACTGTTTTACTGATAAGAAATAATAAACACCTGAGTCCAAACACGAATTACTGTCTCAAGTGCCTTCAATCCAGAACCAGAGAAACCCGCAAGTGGGACCGCCACACATTCAGAACAATATTTGCAGTTGCATATATCAAAGGATGGACAGCCACTTCAGGACTGATGCAGCCATGAAACTGTCTGCTATCCTGCAGGCATCCCTTCAGAAAGGAGCTCCAGAGCAAGACTTGAAAGCCAAGAGTTCTGTACAGTGAGTCTTCTTTTGGCTTTGGTCTGAACTACAGCCTGATCACCAGATAGTGTACCAGACAGGGGACAAGTGGCCAAGGAGAGAGTTGGAGGAAAAACAATGAAGAACATAATGAAAGTTGTGCTAATGCCTTCTCTTTCTTAAAGTGGGCTGGGAGCTACATTAGGGAAAAAAGATAAATCATGGAATTGCAGAATCACAGAAATGCTGAGTTGGAAGGGACCTCCAAGGATAATAAAGTCCAGGTCCTGGTCCAATAAACCTTACTGGGACTTCAGCAGATCCCTTAGGTGAATGAATAGGGAGCAGCCCACAAAAGAGTGTGACTAGGATGCATCTTCCCAATTACACCGAAGTTCAGGAAATTTTAACATGTGCCCACAGACTGAAACTCTCTAGTGATGATACACTGTAAAGGTTGGCATAGAATCAGATCCATTTCTGGGTTTGTGGACATCTGTTGAAACAGATATACAGATTCTGTTGTTACAACAATTTTGTTTGCTGTTACTATTTCCATGTAAAAATTGAAACATTTATCCTATTTCATATTTGTGTGAATCTGAGCATCTCATAAGCTTCAGTCCTGGTACACTGAAGACTTTATCAGAAGGAGCAGATCTCTAAACAACATTCAAGGACACGGATTAGGATTAATAAAATGCTTTTCTGCTTGATAACTTGCTTAACCTGCTTTTCATGTTGTGCTTCTCTGATAAGCTACTGCATTCCTTCTGACACCTTTCTGTCTGTATCCCTTTTTCAGAGCTCCCCCATATTTTATTCCTAGCCACTGTATTTAAGCCATTTGGAGCAGTTGGATGCTGGCACTGCAATGTGCTCTGCTCGTGGATGGAAAGGCAGGGCACTGAAGGCTCGAACACAGCTCTGAGCAAACACAACCTGTTTCCAGCTTGTTTGGGCATTTTGGCTCTGAGATGTGTATTTAATAAAAAGCTGCACAGGACAGAGTTTGTATCTTTTCCATTATTAATGTCTCCTAGAGGAATGCTGCCTGAAGTAGGCTTGTTGGAAAAACCATGTCCCCCTGGTATGCACAGCAATTGGAGGTCTCACAAGTGACAGAGGAAAATGCAAGTAAAGGCTTGGCTTTAAGCTCTTATTTTTGTTTGTTCATACTGAAGTAACATGTGGTGGGATAAGCTGCTTTGTTCCTTAACAACAGTTTTAAGGCATCAAAGGTATTTGTTTGTTTGTTTGTTTGTTTATTCATTTAGGGGTTGTTGGTTTGGTGGGTTTTTTTCCTTTTCTTACATGTTTTTGTTGTTTTGAGAGGCACAGATCTCCTTGACTTGAGAACCTAGGAAGCCAAAGAGATTAATGGCTGGAAAAGATATCCCCAAGTAAAAAAGTATGTGTTTATACACCAGTTTCACAAACATTAATGGCAGTGACCTGCCCAGGGCCAGGCAGGAACAGCTCTTGGACAGCTTTTGGTGTTGGGTTCCAGGCAAGTCCTCCCAAGGCATGTGCTGGTTATTGTCACTTTGATGGGCCACATTGGGCTGTCTCCCAAACATCAGGGAGAATTTCAGGATAAAATCTTGCAAATCCTGCTGTTGAGGAGGATTATCAAGGTGTGTCTCTCACGACCTCTTCTTCTGTGTTTATTCATGCACAAAACACAGGTTTTCTTCAAGACTTGCTGTTTGTGCTCCAAGGAGGCAAGAAGAGCTGTGAAACAAAGTTGTGTGTGTGCTTCCCAGAAAAACCTCTGAAACTAGAAAGGAATCTCTCCCTACCATGCACCAAAGCTGTTTCAATGCATGGTGATACATCCATTTTCTCTTGCACGGGACATGGAGTCTGTTTCTACAGACAGTGCAATGTCTCTGGGACATGGGTTAGCAAGAACATTTGCAATTCAAGCTAAAATCTCTAAATTGTGTTACTTAAAGACAGAGTGCATTTTTGCTTCATTAAGTTATTCAGAGCTATTATTTAGTTTCTAAATAATTTTGAAACTTCCACAAACCAGAAAGGTGACATTTCCTGCAGCTCCCATTAATTTCTTTTCAAACTGTTCACATTCTGCAGGTCTGAAATCCAGGTCATTTTCAATTACATAGTTCAGGAGTCTTTAGGTGTTCATTTCGATCTCATACTGTACAAAAGACAAATCTATCCCTCAAAATCCCTGGTTGGCAGCCAGATGATGCCTTTTCCTCTAAAGTAATTTTCTTTTACACAGTGTTAGAAAAGGTCCTTCTCTTCTGACCAGAGTTCTATAAAAAGGGGAAGCTCAAATGTAAAGCACTTCTTTCTCTCTGTCAAAGTCAGTGAGACAAGAGAATATATCATTCATCACTGTTCTGGGTGAAAGAAGATTGTCTTTGCTAGTTTAAGCTTGGGCATCTTGAAACCTCTGGAAGAAATTCCAATTTATATATTGTACCTTCTGCACATATGAAGAAGCATACAAGCTACTGAAAGTAATTCAGAAAATATTGTTAGCAAGTCCACAGGAGTTGTTATTCAGCAGGATCTTGTACAGGCAGTGTGCATATAAGGTTTCATCTCAGTTTCTGGGCCTCAAAACCCTTTACAAGCATTAATCTCTTCATCAGTATTTCCAACAACATTATCTGTCCAATACATTAACATGGCTTTCTCTTACTCTGAAACAGTTTTGTAAAGAAATATCAGGTCTCAGTCTTGTCTATTCAAGCTTTGGCAGCAACAAACTGCTAATATACAAAATATATTATAAGTACATTCTTATAAATTTCTAATGAAATTTATAAGAATGTACTTATAATATATTTTGTGAAGAGGCCAACTTGTGCTCTCTGCAGTGCACATGAAATTACAGATGCAACCAGATTAATTCTGGTCTAGTGTTACCATCTGCTGCATTGAAAACTTAAATTTCCATAGGCAGTCCAGCTCTTCTTATTCAGTAAACACTGTGGATTTTTAAGACCTGACATTTGAATAACACAGTCCTCTAATCAGGCACTCAGGGGAAGACAGAAGGTTCAAAGTTTCCAGGGGGCTTTGTATCTGACCCAGAGATGATCTCAGACTGTTATTTTAAGACAAGATGCTGAAACTTTCCACGCATCTAGAGCAATTTGGTCATTTTGTTTGTCACCCAAATCAGACATACTTATTCATTAATTCATGCAAATTCTCCAGATATCAAGTCACTGGATGGGAGCAAAGTGTTTTAATAATTATAGCTATGTGATACTTTTTGTTGATGCAATGGCTGGTCAAAAATACAAAAAGTGCAAAATCATCAAGGACTGAATATAAACCCCATGATTTTCAAAAATAATTGAAGTTTCAACTAAAATAATATTGATTACCTGTAGCAAAAGGAAATACATTTCTTGTCAGTTAATCTATGTGAGTAGCAGAGGCTAGGGGAGAAAAGCCTTGCCCACAGTAGAAGGTAATTAAGTTAAGGACCACTAAAGCAAATTAGATATGCAGGGGATCATCCGAAAAATGCTGATCAGTGTCACTCTGGAACATTTCTCTACTGTCTTTGAAAGGTCATGATCATCAGAGCAGGGTTCTGATGATAAGGAGAGGGCAAATGTTGGGCACATCCATTTTCAAGTAGGGCCTAAAGGGATTTATAGGCCAGTCAGCTTGACCTCAGGCCCTTAAGAGGTGAGTCCAGGCATAGGACAGACAACAAAATAATTTGGACTTCAAATATTGATTTACCAAGGACATATCACCCCTGACCAATCTAATTGCCTTATTGGCTCTGGATGAGAGCTGAGTACTGGAGGTTGTTTATCTCGACCTCTAGAACATTTTGGACATGGTTTTCCATAATATGACCAAGGCCAAGCTGGTGAAATTGGGCCTGGATCTGGACAAGTGGATGTAGGCGTAAAATTAAAAGGACTGCCATTCTCAAAGGGTGGTGTCCAGCAGACAGATCAGTGACTACTGGCATCCTTCAGGGAGAGATACCTGGGCTGCAGTGGTTTAGGATATTTACTGGTGATGTGGATGAGAGAATGGAAAGTGCTCTCAGCAACTCAGTGGGCAAGCTGCCCCCAGGGAAGCTTTGTGCCTGGCAGCAGGGCAGCCAGCTACAACAGGAGACTCTTGGCAAAAGCATGGTCAGCAGGTGCAGGAGGGTGGATCTTCCTCTCTCCTCCACCCAGTGAGATGACCTTGGAGCACTGGGTGCAGTTTAGGGCTACCCAGTAAGAGAAAGACATTGCCACACTGGAGAGAGTCAGGTGGAGGACAGCAGGGCTGCAGTACATGCAGGGTAAGGAGAGCTGGGCAAGCTCCCAGCCTTTGTAGGAGCTGTCAGTGATGGGAGCTCACTGCCTGCCCTCTTCAGCTGCCCTCTTGGAGCAGACATGGGAGAGGGACCAGTCTCTTCCCAGAGGTGCATGTGACAGAGCAAGGAGCAGCAGATTAAAGCTGCAGCAAGGGTTGTTCTAGTTAGGAAATTATTTTTCCAGTAGGAAAAGTTAAAAATTGTTATGAGGGTGGTCACACACTCGAACAGGTGCCCAGAGACACATCTGAGCAGGCACATATTTGGAGGTACCTTGCCTGGACACTGCCCTGAACAATCTTCTCTAACATTAAATTTGGCAGAGGGGCAGAATGTTTTGAGCAGAAGGTTGGACTGGGTGATCTGCAGAGATTCCTCTCAAAGGACAGCATTCTGGATTTTACATGCAGCAGTTCCTCAGGTATCCTTCAGGTGTCTAGACAGTCAACATTGAGGGGCAGAGTCATCAAAAGAAGGCTCTAGGCCAGGCTTGAACAGCAGGACACAGTAGTGATCATGTGGATGATTATGTTTAGATTTATTGTAAATACTGTATCTAAATATTGTCAGTGTGGTATCTAGATCAAAACTCTATCATGTATAATAATAGATTATATATAATCAGGCAATGATCCCTCCTGTTGGGTCAACAAGTTTCAGTGAGATCTCCTTGCTTTCTAAACTTCTTAGAGAAGTCTAGATGTGGCTAGGTACTGACTTGGCCTCAGATTTAGGCTACAGCCTGTGCCAAAGGGGTTATAATGTAAGCAGGTTTGGCTAGAAGCATACAGGTTTACAATCTTCAGCCTTGCAGAATTCACCATGGCAAAGCCCCTATGTAGCTACTTTAGGATTTTATCTCCATATTTGATTGGATCTTTGCACTTCTACTCAGCCAGTCAAAAGTGAGTGTTCCCTGTCTTCAAGCTGGATGTACCCTGCAACTTCCTGAGAACAGTCTGCCCAGTCCCCAGCAGTAATTTACAGCCTTGTAAACCAGTGCATGCTGGTGTGCACTGGGGTCAATCATGACATCTCTGGAAGGTGTTAATTATGTGAGCATTCAGGCAGCTCATCCTGCAATACCCACTGGTGTTCTTACCTTAGGACAAAATCATTGTCCAGAAGAGACTATGGAAAGGGAGAGGGGGTGTGTGTTTATGTATGTGGGGTGTGTGTGTGTTTGTGTGTGTGTTTGTGTGTGTGTTTGTGTGGATGATGCACGTGGAGACCTGACCATCTACTCAGTAGAGCTCAGAGTCTGTGCTGTAACCAGATGGTGCCACATCCTTCAGAGGCAGGAGGGAAGCATTGACAAAGGCAGGGCTTGAGCAGAGATTTCTTCTTCCCTCCTTTTCTTCTAGGGGAAGTAACCCTGAAGAAGGATGGAAAATCAAATTGGAGTGCTCAGCCAAGTGTCAGAGCTCAGGAGAGGGACAGAGAGGCCTGGCACAGGCAGAGTGGGTGAGTGGGCAGGGGAGCAGGAGGCAGGGAGGGCAGGCTGGCAGCTGGCCTGGATCTCGGAGCTGCGGGAGGGGAGCTGGGCACAGCTGGCTCCAGAAGAGCCCGGTGGATAGTCAGAGTGGCTCACACCTAGTGCATAATGCATACGCCCCACCCCAAATGAGTTGTCACGGTTACACAGTAGCAGGGATTTTAATTCTTTTGGGCTATCTAATACTGCAGTTTGAAAGCCAAAAAAAGTTTGTGTTTCTTTTCAAAAGCATTTCAGAAGGCCAAAAGACTGAGAACACATACTGCTGAAATTTATCATGGACATTTCCATGGCCTGTTGGGTGAATCTATGCAAGTTACTTGTCCTTTACTTCCTCTCATACTCTGTGTGTTTATATTCTGGGTTCCTTCCACCAGGTATTTCTCCAACTGCTGTGATGTTTCCAGGTTAGCCTTACTGAGAAGGAAAAGTTCTCTTCTTCCTCACCCTTACCATCACTGCAAGGATGTGTGAGCCCTTTGGACCTGGGAATCTGCAGACCTGGCGTCTGGTCCTCAGCCTGCCACTGCTGGCTGGGGTAATTATGTCTTGTGTAAAACACATCCAGGCTCTGTCAGATATCTCTGCTGCAGTGTTGACCTGTACTGAATAGAGAAAATAAAGATGAAGGCAGGAGTATGTCAGGTGGAAGCATTTCTCTGTACAGGGGGGGACATTGCTGGGGCCTGGGGACCAGTCACCCCGTGCAAAAAGGGATGTGGAGATGTGCAGTGGTGCTAACCTGTGCCTGTGCAGAACAACAGCTCCTCTAACAGCCTGGATGGAGTGGCCTCCTGTAAGAGCAGTAGCATGAGGCAGGAACAGCCCCTGGCATGCTTCTGTGGAACTGGGATAAAATCAAGTAACAGAACTGTTTGGAAGGCATGGGAAGGGAGTGGAGGAAGTGTGCTCCTTGTTCTGGATGCTAGATAGCCTGGTAAAACAGCAGGGAAAATAAGAATTGCTAGAAGACACAAAGGGATAAAGTTTCTGGCAGATGTTTCTTCCTCTGCTTGCCATGGAGTTGGTTTATTATTAATACTTTGGGCCTTTCTGTTTAATTAAACATTAACTAGAGCTCAAGGCACACAGCCTCTGAGTGTGCACGCAAAGCAGAGTCAGAGGGCAGAGCTGCTGCTGAGGCCACAGAGGGCAGAGATGCTCTAAGGAATAATGTGACCTCATCCCTCTGAAAACAGCCTCCAGACTGATGGGAATGGATGTCAGCTTGGTAAGATAACTGAAACTGAGGAATCTGCGGACAATTTTCTAGGGAAATTGCCAGCATTCCAGAACATGGTGTTGTTAAAAGATACTCTCAAAAACCTTACAAGTGCACTGAAACAAAAACACTCTTCTGCAGAGGAATTGTATTTCTATAAAACAATTCCTGCACTAAAAAGAAATTGTTATTTTTACAAGGAATTGTTATTTTTACAAGGAGATCCTTCATATTGTGGATGTCGGAAAGTCTAGATACTGTTTCTGAAGTATGTCTGAAAAGCTGTCTGATGGGATTTGAAGCAGTTGGATCCAGTGACTGACCTTTGGTGAAAGGCAATGCAGGAATATCAGGTGCCTGAAATAGACACAGAATTTTCCTGATGAAAATGCATATTTGCATGTAAAAAACAGTACAAATATTTCTGAAGCATAAGCACCTTTGATTACTCAGAAAATAAGAAGTATCAATATCTAGACAGATCATGCACACATTCTTTGAAGTATTAAAAGCACAAGGGGAATACAGAAAAGGCCAAAGGCTATGTGTCTTCATGGCTGTGTAGGGAAACAAAAACAATGTAAAAATAATAGAAGGATCTGTGCAGAGGATCCAAACCCTAAAGAAAAGAGAAAAAGTATACTCTTCTGCTTTATTTAACTTTCAGACAGAAATTCAGGGGCTCACAGAGAGACATCCATAATTCACAACTCATGAGGATAGTTCAGGAAAAATTTTATCCGCTCCTTGAGCAGGAAATGAGATGATGCCAGTATGGAATTACAAATAAGTTGATCAGAGCCACTTCCTGGCTTCCAATCTGTTTCACATGGACATGGTTTTTACAAACTTTCTAAAGAATATTGGCTCTTTTGAGAGACACTGTTCTGCCATTTGTATTCTACTCAAAGCAATTCTTGAATGAATAGATTCAAGCAGCAGTACAGGTTGGCTGCTCAGAAAAAGCCCTTGAACATATCTATTTACTTTTGCTATTGTTAGATGATAATGTTTAATTTTTCCAATATCTGCACATGTTATTTTTACTATGTTTGCGTGAAACAACTTTAGTGTTAGTTGCAGTTAGTGTTTTACTATGTTCTGGGCTGCCTGAATGATCAGTGGGGAAGGAAGAGTAATTCATCCCATCCAAAGTGGGATGAACTGGCTTGTGAAAGCACCTGTCTCCCCAGGCCAGAAG
>WBNQ01052320.1:0-12238 GCA_013401375.1 Spizella passerina | reverse complement strand
AAGGGGAGCAGCACATTCCTGGCCTCTTTCTGCACCTGTGAAGAGCTGGGATTTACTGCAAAGACAGGTAGCACAGAAGTTAAATAATTTGGAGAAATCCTCTGCCAGGACGCTGGTTCAACCTCTGCCCAAAGTCTCTTTTGGCACTGAGAAGAGGCTGCTACAGTCAGAGTTTGCACCCTGCAAGGATGCAAGGATGGTGGGGCTGAGGGCAGCAGACTCTGCCTGCAAGAAGGCCTGGCTACCACATCTGCCTGAAGATTGAAGGTGGTGGCTTGCTGCCAGGAGGAAAAGGCTGGGAAAAGCTGATAACTTTGGGAAAAGTAGCTCACTGTCCTGACAGCTGCAGTCCCTTGCCAGGTGGGGTCTGCAGTCAGGGTAACAAATGAGGAAGGGCATTTTCTTGCTTCCCAGGACTTTGTTTCCAGTTAAGGGAAGTCTTCATTTGGTAGCTAGATGTTTCATGTCTCTGGAAGTATCTTAGAGGCCCAGGAATACCTTATCCTCTGTCCTTCCAGAAGGCAAGGATGCCCACACTCACTTGGGCATGTTCACTCAGGGAAATCCCATCCCTCTTGGGACTTTGTCATATGGTTTTGCCCCCTCTTTCCCCCTGGCACCAGGCAGAAATCTCTGAGTACCTGTAGCCATTCTATACTGTGTTTGTGGTTTGAGTTGTTTTTCCCCAAAACCACATTCCCATTCTTTTCAGGAGACCCTGCTGTGGTCCCTTGATGGCTTCACACTGATGCTGATGAAAGTATCACATGTGCCAGCTGCCTGACTCAGCTTGTGGCTGTGCCTACAAGAAAGGGACTGGCCTACCCTTCTTTGTCCTGGGCACACCACAGGCAGGGGATGGGGCACAGTGGCACAGTTTTATAGGGCAGCATTGTTTCAGCCAGGCAGGGTTGAACCTGTGTCCTTTCAGCACAGAGACAGGCAGGAGGTTTGCTGGCTCCTCTGTTCCTCTCCCTGCCTCTGGGTACAACCCAAAAAGTGGGAAACTGAAGCTGAGCATTGATCTTTGGGTAGAAGCCTGGGTGTCCAGGAGCCTGGGCTGAGTTCTGTTTTCTCAGCAGTTGATTAGCTGCATCTATGAAATGATGCTCTGAACAAGGAGAAGTCATACTCTCTATTTTTAGATATGTAACTTGGCACGCTCTGAACGGCTCTCAAGCTAAATAATGAAGATGTTGTCAAGTAGAGATGTTGTTCACTCACTGGGAAAATTCATTAAGAAAAAAACAGTCTCTTTAAAAATGCCATAATACAATACTGCACTGCAATGATGCAGGAAATCCTTGCATTTGCTGTATTACCAAACAAGCAGAAATAGAACCTTACAGGAGGCTAAGCCTGTCTATTTGTTATCTTACACACTGTTTGGAAATACTAAAAAAAATCCTGCAGTTTGAGTGTGTGTAATCTTGGAAGCTCTGAGCCTCAGGCACAGATAGGAAATATATAGATATGTAAAATATATATTAAAAATTGGGATTAATTCAGGTGTCATTTTCATTTTCTCTCGCTGTACGGAAGATTAGCTTGCTAAGCAAAACACTTCTCTATATCTGGGTAACAAAGCAAGATTTCGCTGTTCTTCAGGGTTGTGGATATTCACTGTGGATTTTACATGCACATTCTTGTGCTTTTTACAGGGAAACTGTCTCAGTGTGGGATGGGCAGAAAGGGTTAAGAAGCCACTGATCTTGTGTGTGATACTTTTTCTATATTTCATTTTCGCTGTACAGCAAAATAGTTATTTTGCTTTCGCTTGTTAATGAACTGAGCACTGCCATCTTGTGGGAATTTTTAGCAAGTGAAAATATTCTTTAAAACCTGCAAAGGGCAGGAATAAAAGTTGTCCGTGAAGATCCTGCAAATGGATTACTTTCCACCTCTGACACCTCTGTTTACATCTGTAGACTTGGCTGCATAAACTTAAAACTGCAGTTAATAAATGTATATTAAAAGTGTATCATAATTCAACAAACTGATCTGGATCTCTCCCTACATTTTTGGGGGTTTTTTTTGAATGGAGATTTACCAGTATCATGTGAACTTTGCAATCAGGAGCCTTAGTATTTCTCTGCACATTTCTGTCACCACTTTCACAGACCATGAGCTCAAAATCCAGCAATTGTATTCAAAGTTTATTGACTCATAGACTCATGGTGGAGGGCTGATTCTGTGAAGATATCCTGGATCCAAGCCTATCAGCTCTTTCTGAGAGGTAATAATTGAAGGGCCATTCCTTGAATTCTCTTTTAGGCAGCAGTGGTAAGACAGTGTCATTTGAAACACTCTAAGGTGAAACCAGGACCCTGAGATATTTCAGTCTCAAGACTGCTTGACGTTGTTCTCCAGCACGTGGAGAGATGCTAATGCAGCCTCCCTTTATGAAAATCATTGAGTAGAGCATAAATTTTAAGAGAGAATTTCTCCTGGCATCTAATGAATTATTTTTTACATAGGCAGACATTGATGGGAAAACCATTTTAAAAGAAGGGAGAAGTGATTTATATTAGCTATTAGGAAAAAAAAATGTTACCCAGAGGGTGGTGAGGCACTGGCACAGGTTGCCCAGAGAAGCTGCAGTTGCCCCATCCCTGGAAGTGTTCCAAGGCAGGTTGGATGGGACCCTGAGCAACCTGGTCTTGTGGAAGGTGTCCCTGCCCATGGCAGGGAAGTTGGAACCAGGTGATCTTTAAGGTCCCCTCCAACCCAAACCATTCTGCGATTCTGTGAGTTTAGAGAAACACTTTAGGGAGAATTGTCAGTGTAAGAGGATCAAAGCATACCAACACAGTGATGCTCGAGAAGTTAAAATACCTTACAGAGGGACAAGAAAATGAACCGTACACACTCATTACAGTTTATTTTCTCCAAAAGACATTGAAAATCTATGTCAATATAGGCAAAAGTATGGCAAGAATGGGTATTGGTGAGAACCCACTTCTGCATATCATAATTTAGAAAAAAATGGATAATTCAGTTATGTGTCACAGAGATTGCCCAGAGCAGTTCAAAATGGGGAGGCAAAGCCATCTCTGACTGGTGCTTCAGGTGTTGTCTGCCCACAACAGGGCACCAAAGACATTGGCTCAAAAACCTGGTCATTCCATACAGCCTAGAATAACAATGATGTTGTTCAAGACAACAATATTTCTTGCCTCCTGCCAGGAATAAAGTCTGTGTCATTTGATGGTGAGGGACTTTTCCTCTGACTCAATGCCTGAGGTAAAATCTTCGGTGACCAAAGTCCCCTGCTTGCAATCCCTCAGTCCAAGAACAGTGCCCCCACACCTGTCTTCTGTGGTTTTTTTGGGCTCTGCTTGAGCTTGTGGTGAATGCTATAGATCCCAAACCATCTCTGTGGACCATCCCCAAAAGGAAGGCCCTCTGACTAGAGCCAAAAGATGGAAAGTTGGAGGGAGCTTCCCATGTCCACCAAGCAGTCCTACTTCCAAAGCTTTCAGAGAAAGAAGTACATGCATATATTCTTTTTCTAAGTATATATATATGTGTATGTGTGTGTGTGTGCATACATATAGATATATATGTATGTATGTATGTATGTATATTTTGGAAGCAAATCAGCCCTGAAGAAATTGGTGCAAGGCTTTGTCAGTGCCAGAGGCCCTGTTGCACAAATGAGCAATGCACGTGGGCTTTCGCTGCCATGAGAATGTGTGCAACAGCCCACCATGAGGGCATACATGGGACTGGCTACTGTCTACTTTGGGGTGTGCTCACTGAACAAGCAGCGGAAGCAGCCTGAAAAAACCACACTGACATAAGCACAGGAGGGCTGCTTCTCCTCCACTGGCCCTCCAGTTCTTCCCACTACCCCAGAAATCCCCCATGACCAGTGAAAACAATTTGCACGATGAATATGCTGCATGTGCAAGGCGTACATATCATATATCATTGGTTATACATCCTTCAGTCAGTCCTGGTTCTTTTGAAAGCCTTATATCTTCGTCTGTAAAACAGGCTTAATAAAAACAAGCTCTGGGGTTTGTTTGTTTTTTATTTTTCAGAGAACATGGAAATCCACAGCTCAGAAGTCTTTCATGTAACAGATAAATGCTATTAGCGGTGTCTTCATGGCTCCGGCCAATAAAGCAGAAATAAATTGCTTAGCTAGAAAGGATTATGAATAGTTGTATTAACATTTGCAAAGTGCTTTGAGGCTCTAACATGGACAGTGGAAACAAATATTGTATAAACATGCTGTTATTAAATGACCGCTCATCTCTGGGAAATGGCATGGGAGCGGTTTTTCCATATTTGTTGTGACTCAGTAATTCCAGGTAAAACACACGTGTTTCACAAGTTAAAAAAAGAGAGGAGTCTTAAGTGTCAGCTCTGTCAACACATCTGAGGAGTCAAAAGCCAAGCCATGTTTTTCCTGGCTTGCTGATTAACACCACTAGCACCAATGTTACAGGGGAAATGCTCCTTGCTCCTATTCCACAGGATTTCACCTGAGGATGTGAGTATTCTGCCTGTAGGTGAAGGGCTGAGACAATGTCAGTCATTGCTTATTTAACAGTGCTTCTGACAGACAATTAATCCAAAAGCCTTCAGCTCTCCCTCCTCATTTAGTTCTGGCTCAGCAGAGTTTCTACATGTAAAACTGTCAAACATTTATTTTGATTAATAAAGGCAACAATGACTAAATTCACATCAAGGATAAGTACATTGGATGAAGAACACCATTTTCACACAGTCACTCTGAAGAATGCAGTTTGAGGTACTAAATCACACAATTATTTTTTGTCAAAATGCTGAAAATTATTAATCTTGTCCCTGCCTTAACAACCCATCAGAATGTCAGTTCTTTTTCAGTGCAGCTTCTAACCAGTGATATTTAACACAGGTAATTATGCCTCTTGAAATGCAAAGCAGTCGAGTTCTGTAAAGCATGATGCATGAAGCTGTTTTACCAGCTGTTTTCCCAAGCCTGAGCTCCTGAGCCAGACTGATACATTGTGCTCCTGGTGCAGGACTTCTGGTGGTTTCATGAAAAGCATCGGGAGGCGAAAACATTGTTGTATTGTATTTCTCCTGTGTTTGGATGCTGGCCCATGTGGGCTCCAACACCCCCAGAAGCAAGCTGAAGCTGGCCTTGTGGCCATTGACACTGCTCTGAATATGGCTTATGGAAAAGTTCCATTTAGTTTTACACTTGCAATAACATTGTGCCTTGTGTGTTGTTTTTGTGTTAGCTGAAAAGCATATGTTTTGGCTTTTCCCATCAACGTAGGAGAGAGGGCTTGTATTTTAAGTCATGGGACAGAAAAGGAATAACAAAGTCAAGGCTTTCTTCCCAAGCTGCTGCACCTACGCAACATTTTGACAAGCTTTTTTACTAATTTGCATAATTGCTTTTTGCTATTTTTTACTCACTTCTGCTAATTATCATCACTCAATTTTTGCACAGAATTAACAGCTTGTGAGGACATTTTCATAGCGCAGAAGCAAATTTTCTCTATGAGAGTATGTAATTATTCAATTCTATCCAAAAAGTGCTGACATGCGTAAAATGCATCAAACATATTACCCTCTTCACTGGTCCACAGAAAATCTAATAAAATCAAGGGTCACAGAAAAATTTTTGCAAGGTGTTCTGACACTGGAAGGCTGAGTTTCATAGTTTATATGGATTTATTACAGCAGTTGATTATCTATGTATTGATTACGACTAACTCATGTCTGATTTTACATTAGTGGCCAACAGCCATCACTCTTCGGACCTCGCCAGCTGATGCACAAAAAAGCAGAAATTTGTTCTGATGAGATCAGCTGTGAAGCAAAAACCTACTCAAAAAGGTAAAGATACAAAGACCTGGCACTGGGTTTAAATGGCATCTTGTTACACGCTGGACTTAAGGTAATGTCCATTCAATAAATATTAAAAATATCAAAAATGTACCATTTTTTTTCTAATACCAGCATCACAGTTTTTGAAAAAATAATCACTGTAAAATTGAATAGCTGTAGATTTTACTAGCAGACCCATCAGCTACTCATCTCCATTACACTGATTTCTACTACAATAGTAAAAGCAAGCTCCGCCACGATGCTGAAAAATAAATAATTCTTGGCAAAATGATAACAAAACCCACAAGATGTCTAATAGATTTAGTTCTGGAAGTATATTATTTGACAGTCAAGTAAACTGTTGATGTGAAAGGAAGGACTTTTAAGCATGAATTGACTAGCATGAGTCCATGTTATTTAGTTAATGAGAATCAAAATTTTAAAAAATTCCTAGTGCTGATTTATCAATACATGCTGCGACCCAGCCTGCCTTTTTGAAATCCCTTAATCCCTTCCGGTGTTAGCTTGATCTTCTGAATGTCTCCAGAGGTACTTTCCTCTTCTTTGTGACTGTAGAGAGAATTTTAAAATTCTGTTAGGAAAGAATGTTTCATCAAGCAGGCCAAATTTTGGTTCCCTGCTAAGCTGGGCTGCATAGATCCAATGTAAATATACAAACTGAACATAAAAAAAAAAGCTCATGTAAGTTTACTCTGAATGCTGTGCTGAGTGAACATGCCCACCCAGAAGCTGGCTCTGATGACTTCTGTAGCTTGTGTGAGATCCTTGGTATTTCTTAGAGGTTGAAGTCCCTGCCAGATGACACCCCAAGCTGGGGGACTGTCCCCATCTCAAAGCTGACAGTTTCAGAACATCCATTTTCATAGTGTGGATTTACACCTGAGGAGAAGAAGGTTGTATTTAGAATGGGAACACTGCATTGGTGAACTTTGCCTTTTGTTTTATTGGATGGGAGATTCACCCATGCCAGTTTCTGCCGGCAGGGCAACAATTAAATGAGCCATGGGGACAGCCCAGCGCCCTGCACGGACCCTGGCTGGATCTGGCTGCCTCTGAGAGCACAGCAGCAAGGCTCACCATGCTCAGCCTCACAAGGGGGCTTGGTGCCCACTCTGCAGGCATATCATGAGAAATCATGAGCTGGCCCTCTCCTAAGCTACCACTGAATTTGATTGATTGAAGATGTTGAAGGTTTCATCACATTCAACAGAGAAGGCACTGGAATACGAAAACTAGAGAAGATAGAGTGCTTATTTTACAAGCAGCAAGGAACTCTTTTTGGAGAAACCATCCATTTGCAAAACAATTTGCACCTAAAGTTTTATCCCCAGTGAGTACTCTTGATTTTTGTTCACAGGCTGCATGTAGATAATACCTCTCTCATAGTGACACACCATACTACATGCAGAGAAGTCAGACACAGCGGTGATTATCTTGTGGACAATCCCTTGTTTCTCTTGGAAAGGTTTCAGGGGTGAAGTAACAGTAACCACATTGAAAAAAAGTCAAACAAACAGTACAGTATTATGGCAACTGATTACATCTTGTTCAAAAAAACATTAAGGGTCCTGCTCTATCTTTTTTTTTTTTTTTAACTTGAACATATAGTTTTCCCAGTCCCTGTCCTTCCTCCAGCACCACCTCTCCCAAATCTTCCTGCTGGGATTCATGTACAAAGGAAAATAGATAAATTAGCTGTTCAATACTGTTTCCAGGGGAGATCCAAAATGTAGGATACACACTGGTTTCAAGGCTGCCAGTCAAGTAGAGCATTTGACTGTGAAATTAAAGATGGCCCTGGGGATTCCTTTTGTGGTCACACAGATGAGTAGGGTAAATTTCAGTACACAATACATAACATTCAGAGCAGGATGATCACAAAGGTGGTAGTTAAGGCAAATTAATGGTCAGCCAAGTAAAAAACAATTGTCATGATCATGCAGTGATCACTTATCACTCCTGTAACTTCAAAGATTGTTCCAATTCCTAAAGAAAGCACTTTAGGGTATCCCAAAACTTAAATTGCACCAATAATGAAATCATTCTTGGACATAGCCACACAAATATTAAGTTCAAGCCTAGCTACCATGTTCTACCACAAATTATCTGGCCTTAAGTACACATTTGCTTCTAAACTCCTGGAACTTATACACAAATGTATAAATAAGCATTTACCCTAAAACTATTTAGTCTGGGAAAGGAAAAGCTCCAATTTAGAATACAATATGAAGGATGCACTTCTGGAAGCTACATTTCTTTAAAGTCAAGATAGTCCTGGTTAAATGCTTCCTCTGGTTGCAAGGCATGAATCAAGAATCCATTTTTAACAGAGTGAATCAAACCAGAATGCAAGTAGAGTTAGCCATGCTGGAAACCATAAACTCTGGGATGACTGACTGTGAAATGCCAGTGTCACGAGCTGGCACTAAATTACACCATGTGCTGACTGTGCTTCGTTTTCTGGAAGGAGTGAAGGTACAGTTTTATGGCAGGGGTGCTGCCTAAACTCCAGCTGGTGTGTACACAGCTCTTGGTGTCTGAGTCTAGACTCACAAGCAGACACAGCCTCCTACCCAGACTGGCTGAAAAAAAAGTTATTTATTTGAGCCACTGCCACAGGGATGAGCAGCCACCACCCACTTCTCCCCATTTGGTAGTGCTCAGGCATCACCAGATCAAGCCACAGCTTGTGTCCTCATTCCTATCATGAAGCATAATGAAAAGGAAAGGGAAAGGGAGAGGAAAGGGAAAGGGAAAAAAGAAGAGGCAAGATAGAACAAGAAACAGAAGATAAAAACTAGAAATAGCTGTACTTCTAGTTAACCCCTTTTGAATGTAGCCAACATTAAAAAACTTTATTTGAATACTTTCTGTCATCTCTGTTTAAATCAAATTTCACTTAGAGCAGCAGATTTCTGTACTACTAATATTTTGCTACAGGGCTGCCCACTAAACCAAGGGCTGCTTTCCAGTAGACCCCTCACTCTGCCACAAATTGCACAACAACACAAGCAAACATAAATAATGCATCTGGAAATACATGACATATTTAAAACCTGCAATCAAAGAGAGCCCAATGGGGAGCAAAGAACACTGGTTCAGGCTCTAGGGCACTTATATAGCATGGACCCTTTGCCCCTGAATACAATCTGCCTGATACATGCTGGAAAACCTCACTGGGCCAGCCCTTCATTCCTGATTGCCCTCGGCACAGAGCCACGTTTAATCATGCTAGCTTCAGCCAGATAGATTGCTGAGGGAATGAGGGAAGATGGATAAATTCACCCACTGGTCTGAAGGCCAAAAACATCTGCTGGAGTCATGGAGTTGTTGGTTGGCTGAGTTCACATGAAGGAAGCCCTGCTGGGAGTCAGTACCCAGCTCTTGAGTTTTGAGGGTTGTCCTCGGAGACCGCAGCGTTTCACTACCTAGGGGCAGCAGAATGTCAAACCAACCAAGAAACCTTGCAGCCTATTAGCATAGCATGACACAGCCAAAATGTTCTTTGTCAATATCAAATAGATATTAAAATCAGGAGGGATTTTTTTAAAGAAATCCTTGAGTCTGCACACAGCCCAAAGGCTGAGCTCACTCCACTAAATTAAAGGTTTCAGATGTGCGAAGATTTGTAGTGCATCCATCTGGGGAGATGTGAATGTGGCACCAAAGTGATGGGCAGCTGCACACGAGCTGAAGACAGTTAAAATGTAGCGGCTTTTCTTTTTGAGTAACAGAATTAATATCGTGATTAAACAGGAGGATCGTTTCTCTGTTGGGAAATTTTCAGAGGAAGTTTCTTATCCCTGATGCTCAGTAGGTATTTCATGTCTCTGGCAACAGTTTTACGTCAGATTCATTCGTGTGATTTGATTCCCCTGCTTTTGGAATCAATGGGTGTTACTGAAATAACCTACTAATCCACAGCACTCTGGATTAAAGAAGTCTTAGAAACATCTTAATCTTCAATACCTAGATAAGATTAATCTTAAAAATCCATATGTTAAATAAGTGAATCAATAATCCAAAAGCTGCATACTGTGACCCTGTACCAGACTTTACAACTGAATTTTGCCACTCTCTGATGACTAAGGACTTGCAATAAGTGTTGTCCTTGTGGTATAAATACAATTTCCTAGCAGTCTGCTGTGTGTGAGTCATCCCAAACACTAAAGGAATAAAAAGTCTCTCCCTTCAGTTTTTCTTCTCATATCTGAGCAGGAGTCAGAGAACATTTTAAAGACCATTCCCTGGTTCACAGCCCATTGAAATCAGTAGGAGCCTTTCTGCTGAACTTGGATCAGAGCCACCACTCTTTAATACATTAAACAGTGAGGTTTAAAAGTCACCAGCTTCCATTACTCATCTCAAAGTCTGGAGACGTTTTATAACAGTTATCTTTATAATAGGAGATTGCAAATCCCATTAACCAGGTCACTATGGGAAATCCATGTATAGATACAAGGTAAAGGCCTGATCCTCCACAAATATTAACCCATTTTCAACTGAAAGTTATGCCTTTGGCACTCATACTGATGTTGCAGGTGGGAGTTTAGGCAGGAGTTAAATGTGCATTTTAGGTGTGCATGCCAGAATCTTTTGAAGAGTAACACCACTGTGTAGCATGACAAATCTGCTCTATGCATTAAGACTGCTATTGCCTGCCAGTTACATCCTTTCCCAGTCAGTTTATTTGTTATAGATCACAAGCCATAGAAATGCCGAACCTGTTTTTCCTGAGGTTTGTGCTTCACTGACGGTGAAGCATTGGGAAATCTGCAGCAAATCTTGTGATTCAAACTCGATCCCCTTAGCAAAGAGACTGAAAAGTGGGAGCTCAGAGGTTTGGACTATCATCAAACTCACACTGTCTCTCTGCACCTGAATTTCTACTTCTGTAGAAATGTAACCTCTTCAGAATATTGTTGGAGATGAGGGGAGAACGACCATCCTGTGATGCGTCGAACTCAGTTTATTGATCGAACATACACCTTAAATAACAGTGTTAGAAGCCTCATGCATATGCAAANAGGTCTCTCAGTTCTTTACAGAAAAATAATTTCTGATTAAAAGATAGAACTTTATTTCTAAAGGTCAGACTGGGTTAGAAGGGGGGCTTTTGTTAACAGACATGTTCTCATCAAAACTTCACTCTTATGCTGACATAGGCAGCAAGACTGATTTGCCCAGACTTTTAGAAGAATGGGAATGAATTCTTATTACGCATTCATTTAATGGGGAGGGAGATGATAAGAAATATGATCAGTCCTTCGTAAATTTACTGTGTGGTGAACAAATACGTGGAGAAACAATCCTATTTAAGTGAAGTGCTGGCTAAATATTTAAACACTGAAATACTAATTCCACAGCATTTTTTAAGTTACTATCCATCCTATTTCTGTAAAATGTCTCCTAAGAATTATAGTGTTGAATCCTGAAATATTTATTGAAGCAACACTGTTTTCCCTGGGTAACAACTCAGTAATGACTTCAGCATATAATTCGTATTATTTAAGTCATATGCAGCATCCATATTTTAAGCAGTATGTCAGCTCCTTTAAATTGTATCAACATTGTGTTGTATAAGCTTGTGGCAGGAATAGAAGCAGCTTTTGTTTGAAGCTACTATTTAAATTTTCACCAGAGAAAGAGAAGGTAGTAATTTATCCATGGAAATAAGATGTTTCTGAATATTACAAAATAACCATTATTTATGGTTAACTGCATCCAGAACCTTTTCTAAACTTGATGTGAACTTCTACGGTCCTTCCAAAGAATGTTTTTAGTCAATCCTGCATGACATCTACAGCCATAATCTGAGGAAAGTAGAGTAACTGGATACCAGTATTTAGTACCAGCAGGATCTACTCTGTCTCTTGCTATTTGTCTGTTATGTTTCTATTGCCCAAGTAGCCAATGAGTACAATAAGGACACTGATTACCTTCTTGAGAAATGAGCCTTTTAAATTGTAATGCCGAACTGCTGAGCTTACAGGCAGACAGGTAAAGAATCAAATTAATATTAAAGAAGAGCTTTATTATATTGTGATTACAATGTGATGTAAGAAACTCTATGCAAGTCAAAAACATGAAAAAGTTACTATCAATATTTCTTTTTCATTTATTGAAAGAAAATAGACTGGATTTTTTCTATCAAAAACAAAGTAAAAATCTTATTTAGTTCAGGATGAGTATCTGAGCACGAATTAACTGATTTTTAGGTCTGTGAAGATTTGTGGTGGCACTACTCATGACATTCCCATCTGCCAATAGGAGTAGACACTGTTTTCACTGTGTGCATGTGTGTCATTTTCCAGGGCCTAGTTTTAAAAAAGTAAATAAATCAAGATGTTTTTGACAGTTAAAAGTCAAAGATATGAAGAAAGAT
>WBNQ01052319.1:16531-27001 GCA_013401375.1 Spizella passerina | reverse complement strand
TGTGTAAATGTTGGTTTATGGTGTCTCAAGGAATGCACATGCTGTATCAGCCAGGCATCCCCACTGCTTCCTCTGGCCCAGGCAGAGCCAAGTGAGATGTCTACATTTTTCTAAAAATTCTGCTGAATTTTCTCTAAATTCTGCTATTATTGAGCTGTAGAGCTTGCACAGGCCTTTTGCCTCTCTAGGGTCTGAGCTGGCTGTGTGTAAAATGGTAACAATGCTTCTGGTTCAATCTTTGAAAGCATTTTAAGCCTACGAGGGACATAAATCAGAATTCTGAGTGGGACAGGGATCCTGCAACCCATCACCAGCGATCACAACACCTATAGTCTATAAGGTCATGTCTGATATTGGACACTGATCCAAGCAGAGCAAGGATTCAGTTTGGGTCTCCCACATCCTAAGTGGGTGCCTTGGCCACGGTGTTAAACATTTATCATGTTTTCTGACATGAATGAATGAAAACACATTATTCCTGGGAAATATTACTCGATGCAAGTAGTTTTCATGCCCTCCCAGCAGGCAGAGTCCCTTAGTCCCCAGTTTGAAAATGGGGCTGGCTTTTTACAGAGCTGGCAAATGACAGAGCTCAGGCTCAGCAGAGCTGCTCGATTCCACGTGCCAGCAAAGTAGAGCTGTCAAGGAAAAGGTCACTTCTCTAAAACACAGGCAAAACAATGTTTGTTTTCTAGCCTTGCCATTGTAAATAGATGTTGAATTTTTCTTTTCCTAAATAAATTCATCCAGAAGCAGGCTGGAGAGAGAGAAGAAAAAAATCAGTCCAAATCATTAGGATTTGGCAGAGCTGTAAGGAACTGGAAGGAAGGTTTTATAATGAGAAGTGTCAGGCTGTCTTAATAGCTACCATTACCAGCTCTGGCTTTGAGTGGCTAAACACAGACCTTTCCCCTGCTTGGAGATGGAAGAAGCAAAATGCTTGGCTTTATCCACATTTCTCACATATTCCCAAATGAAATGGCATGGGACTTAATTCCTTATTCCACACTCACTGAAGTCAGTGCTGGTGCTGTCAAATTAAAAAGGAAGGGAAGCCCCTGAAAAATTAATGTCTTCTCCTTTCATTTTAGGCTCATGCTGATTCTGGTTTTGCTTTTGAGTTTTACGACGATTCAAAGGACCTGCTTGACGCCCTTAAAAGTGATAAATCCAAAACAACAGGCTTCACCATTGGAATTGGGCCCGGAGGTTCAGATCTCATGCTAAACCTGGGCCTCACTTTATCAGGTGGCAAAGGATCCCTGAAGAATTTCACACAATATGATGCAAAGGTAAAAAAAACCAAACCAAGCAGATCAGTGATGCATCTGCTCCAGTCATATCATCTGTGCATGGCATGGTCTGGCTGTAACTTATGTCAGTTTATTCTCTCAATTGCATTTTTTAACACAGGGTAATTGTACCTTAATTTGTTCATGTAATTGCAAATGTATGATCGTTAGGAATCCTGTTTGCTGTTCTTGGTATGTTTCAGCAAACAGGGAGTGGGAATAAAATTGAATTACGGAGTGCCACGGCACATGTCATCTCACCCCATCCTGTTTCATGGCTACATTGAGCACATAAATAAAAAAATGCTTGAAAGTGGCAATGAGGGAGGAGGGAATATCAAGATGCTGATCAAAACAATTATCCTCAAAGAATGATCTCTAGTAGCAAATATATCTTGCTCAAATTAATACGAGCTGCCTCATGATGGGGAAATGGGCTACTTTTAACAGGAGGTTAAAATACCACACTGAAAAAAATAGCACCTGATAATAGGGTGTACTTCTCACAGAGGGCTTGCATCATGGACTGGCAGGGATGACCTCTTTCCAATCTAATAACATGAGTGCTGGTATTTCCCACATTTACTGTGCCCCATCTCCACTTCTCTCCGGGCTGCTGACAGAAAACAATAAAGAAGAATTACTTTGATGGTGTTCTGAGTTAAAATGCCCTTAAAAGCTGTTTGAAATGAGTACCATTATAGTATTTACTGTGCCCTTGTCCAGACTCACATGATGTTTGCAGCTAAATGATGATCAGTTATTGGAGGATTCATTTATCCCACATCCTAAGTGGCAGTGGAGACTTGTGCAAAGCAATGGCAAATACAGAGGTGGAGCCTTGGAGCTGGTGGTATATCCAGGAAATTCTCTCTCCATCAGCATCTTTCTGGCCAAGGAATCTCCCCTCTGATGGGCTAGGCTTGACCCTTGTTCTTTGCTATTCATTGAGTTTGTGAAAAAAGCAAAAACGTAATAAAAAGTTTGGAAAGGAAACCGGAAAAAGAAATTGCAGAAATGGAGAATGGAGGGGAATCATGTGGAGCCCAACTCTGATCATATTCACACATCCATAAGACACCCCTAGTATCCAACGCCCCAAGGCCTTCCACCTCCACAGCAAATCAGACTTTAAAAAAGGAATTACCATTATTTCATTTAAATCAGGCTTGTTTTCATGCACGCACTGACATTCAGAGACTCAAGCCTAAAGCCTAGAAATTCATTTGTTTAAATTCATGTTGACTGCAGCTCCTCTCTCCTTTACCTGCAGGATGTTGGGTTCATTAGAGCTGTGACCAAGGTGCAGACAGCCCGCTTCAAGATGAGAAAGGACAACATAGTTTTGGATGAAGATGTGCTGCTCTCCCTGCAGGAGCTCCCAGACACCTACAACTATGGCATGTATGCCAAATTCATCAACGACTACGGCACCCACTTCATGACATCTGGCACCATGGGTGGTGTCTTTGAGTACATCCTTGTCATCAACAAAGAGGAGATGCGAAGGAAAGGTCAGAAAATCAAAATATATCCTCTGTTCTCAGCTTGCTGCTTTAAACCTGGTATTTCCACCCTGGTGGCATTACTGCCCACGTGGCTTGGGATTACCTTGAGTGTCACCAAATGTGGTTCCTGCTTTGATTTCAGAAGTGTCTGGGTGAGGGTTTGGTCATTAAGGAAGGAACCTGAGCATAATTTTCTCCATTTCTTGCTAATCTTCTCCTATTTCTTGTCATCTTTGTTCGCCATGAATGCTTGAAGGCTGCAGAGACACCCAGAGCTCAGCAAATCAGCCCTCCCACGTTTTGGCCTGTTCATAGCAAGGGCCACAATTTTCTGTAAATGGAAATACTGCACTGCACTCAGCAATAGCTCTGCCACTTCACTCTGCTTAGTGCCACATCTGGAGACTAATAGACCCTTGTTAGCTCCAGTTCTCAACAAATTGGAGTGTATGAGGCTGGAGGGCCCTACCTCTAAATCTCAGTTAGACAAAACACCCACAGCAGACACCGAGAGCCTGAGAATTGCCATTGCTAGCGAGTCAAAAATGTAACATTTTTCCTAATCAAAAACATGGGATACAGAACAATAATATGGCTCAATAACCAGATTGTCAACTTTTGTAAAGGTGGCAACAATGCAATAGATCCCATTTCCCCTGAGGGCCATCACTGTGCTGTGCTGAGGGTGCCACTGCCTTGGTAACTCCAAGGCCAGACACTGATGAAGAAGGAAATTGTGATCTTGGACAACAGGTGCAAATTGCTGTAATTTCAGTAATTTCAATAATTTTCATGGTTCTGCCCCAGATTCTGCCTCTGGTCTGAAATGGTTGGGCCCCATCAGCATTAGGATAACAATGCACTCCATATTGCACATTAACCACGCCAAATTTTCCACAAGAAATTACTGATTGAGAGAATTTTCATCAAGTTCCTGAACCTCCAATGTTTGGAAACATGATGCCTCTTCAAATTACTCCTTCACTTTGAAGGGTGAGTGATATAGAAGTGAACAAGGTCTTGGCAAGCAAGTCTTCAGGAAGCAGACTGCCAATTTCAGAGGAAGAATTAATCAAGAGCATGTGGAGGGAGGCTATATCTTGTGCTTGCTGTGTATGTAAGGAGATTTACTGCTAAGAGATGCCTTATCTTAGGAAAGAAGGATACTGAAGTCCAGCAAAAGACAAAAATGCACCCCAGTAGAGATGCAATTTTCATTCTAATGCAGCACCATTCTGTAATTTTCATCTAATCCAGCCTCTGCCAGAAAGTCCACCCTTACAAAGCCAGCAGTGCTCTGTGTCACACAGTGCTGACCCAGAAGGACCCACCTGCAGTGTCTGATATGCCACTGTCTGAAAGCATTTAGTAAAAAAACCCCTGATTTCTCTAATGTTGATCACAGCCATGCTTGGAGGCTGTGTTTGCAAGAGGATTATCCTCCTTCCCTGAGGAATGGTTAGGATCAGGATACAAGTGCTCAAGTCTTAAAATCAGAGCTCCCTAAGATGAGTCTGAAGCTCTGCAGATGCATCACTGAGCCCCCACAGGGTTGCTTTAGGTCAACCACTGCATGCTCAGGGCCCACCCAGCCCACCAGGCTGCTTGCTAAATGCTCTGCAACACAGAATATTCATTTTCTAATAGACCAGTGACTAATGCACAAACTCAGGAAAAAGATCCCTTGGCTGAGCCCTCCCTAAATGAGACCCAGCTTAGGCGGTCACACGGAGCATCTGGCTTGGACTTTGAGAATTTAGGAAACCTGAATTTTGAAAATGAAATCAGCTCCTGTGTTTAGGTATCCACAGCTCAGTGCAGAGCTCAGGGCTGCAGTTTTGCTGCCAGACCCATTCCCAGCTTTCAGGCTGCAAGGGCTTATATGGATGTGGTCATGAGTGAAATAAATACATATGTCAGAGCGAGGTCCCTCGTTGCTCTGCCATCAATATTTTTCATTACTTGTTTTTAAAATAGATTGTTATGGTTCTATTATTTAGCAGAAAACAGTATAATGTGCTCACACATTACAAGAACATTTATGGGAGGAACATTATGCACGGAGTAAATTAGAAAGAGTCTTCATATATTCTGATTAATTCAAAATGCAGCAGTAAATCTTATCACTCGAGCACATTTAACTATCGCAAATTATATCATATAAAACAAAAAAAAACCCTATCAGGGCTCCCCCCTCAAGCACTAATATTTACTGAGGCCACCCTTTTGCAGTGATAACCACTTTTCATTTATCAAGACTCGATCTCGCCACGACCAATGGCGAATGGTATCGACAGCCCCTCGCTGAACATAATTACTCAACAGGAACCATGGCAAATCAATTAATCAGGGTGTTCCTCAAGTTTAATTTTATGGCACTCCAGCACCAAGATAAGCAATCACTCATGCTGCTTTGGGTGAGTGAACTTTACCCACTGTGTTTACAACTGTTGAACAGTTTAGTACAAGTAATTGAGTGCTACACGTTTAATCTTTCTCAAGGGCCCAGTTTTGCAATGGGATGCAGTTCCCAATTCAGGTCTGGAGTGTGTTTCAGCTCTCACCAGTTTGCAGGCCTTTTCTCAGGATGCTGAGTTCCTGAGCAGGGTTTGGATCCACCAGGCCGAGGAGCAGATCTGTGTCCCACTGAGCCTCTCCTGTAGCATGGACAGAAGGGAACAAGCTTGCAGGTGACACCCAGAGGGACCTGGGCAAGCTCTGGGCCCTTGGGAACCTCATGAGGTCCAGCAAGGCCACGTGCAGGTGGTGGAAGGGGATTCTGCCCCTCTGGTGAAGCCTTATTTGCAGTGCTGCATCTGGGATCCCCAGCACAGCAAGTCCAAGAGGAGGCCACAAAGCTGATTAGAGGAGTGGGGAACCTCTCCCATGAGAAAAGGCTGAGGGAATTTATGTTTTTCAGCCTGGATTTTTCTTATCCAGGCTTCAGTGAGACTTCACTGCAACCTTCCAGTGCTTAAAAGACATGATAAAGACAGGTTTTAGTCAGGGCCTGTTGTGGGGGATGGTTTTCAACTAAAAGAAGGCCAATGTAGATTAAAGAAGCCACTTTTTACAATGGGGCTGGTGAAACACTGTTGCCTGGAGAGGTGGTGGATGTCCCATCCCTGGACACACTCAAGGCCAGGTTGGATGGGGCTCTGAACAAATTTGTGTAGCTGAAGATGTCCCTGAGTCCATGAGGGAGAGGGGCTGGACCAGACGGCCCTTAAGGGTCCCTTTTAACCCACACCACTCCATAACCCCATAAAACCAGAGCCAAGAGTGTTGGAGCAATATTTTGAACACAAGCAAGGCAAGGCCCTGCTTCCCAGGGCTGAGGGGAGGCTGTTCAGCACACAGTGCTCCAGGGTGGGTCTTGGACAGAGGTTTAAACCTCAGACCATCAAACCACAACACACAAACCCCACTGACCTCTGTGCCTCCTTTCAAAACCACTCCATGCATCACCAGGCTTCTTTGGAAAACACTTCAAGGTCCTCTTGACAAAAAAGAGCAATATAAAAGTTACCTGTTACTTACAATACCTGCATTTACTGAAATCAATGGACTTTTTAACTACTAGAGGACAGCCTCATATTTGCAGTACACTCAAGTGCTTACATAAAACCAAGCTGTATGAAATATGCACATTGCTTACCTTGGTGAAACCACCTCATTAGTTCCCTTCTCCCCTCTGCAGTTGCTTCATGGCTCTCCAGTTACATATTTTCATGATGTATGTGGTGGTGGAGCTGGCAGCAGCAGGCAGGAAAGCTCTGGCAGCTCTCAGCACACACACACCTTTCCTAAGGTACTCCTGAAGGTGCTGCTTAACCCATTAATGATCAGATTCCTAAACTGATCTGATTTTTAACCATTAATGATCTGATTTCCTAAATTCAGATCCCGAATTTAGGAAAATTAGTGAGGATCTATTGATTTCAGCTGCTGTTCCTGGCTTTAGTGATGAGTTAGTCTGTGAAAAAAAACCAAAGTTTGTTGTTAAATATATAGATCAAACAGGGACATTTGTGCCTGAAGCCTTAAGATTTTTACTTTCTTCTTATTTCTGAAGAAATGAGAAATTTCTTCTAATTTTTACTTTCTTCTATTTTCCAAGGAAACAATTTTTACACCTATTATATGATAGGTCCAATATACCCCAATAAAATATTGGAGTTTTCCACTGTCCTCTGCCCAAAGTACCTTTTGACTTCAAAATGCAAGCCATGAAAGTAACTAAATCTTTTCTTCAATGATAGAAAAGAGAAGCAGGAAAATGAATACCACGAATCACTGGATTTACCTGTCTGCTTTCTGCTTTGCAGCCATCAGCATGGAGGAGATAAGTGCCTGTGTTGGGCTGTCCCTTGGCATTACAGCCAGCAAGGAGAACCTGGATCTGGGTGTAACCCTGAAGCACTCTGACTGCAAACAGAAAGGATTCCTGAACACTGGTACAGCAGCAGGGCTGGGGTCTCCTGAGGCTCCTGGGTCACTTGTTTTGGGCACAGAGATTTGTGTAGGGTCACACAAGGTGTGAGGAAGGGAGCTCTGGTGCCATCCTCCAGTCAAGGTGGGACCAGAGAAATTTTGGGTTCATGTCTCCAGGAGTATTAATCCCTTCTTAAAAGAGCAGGAATTAATGTAGCAATATGTCTGGATTAGAAACACAGGCTGTGGGGTGGTGGCTAGGAGGCTGCAGTCCACAGCAGTGACAGACTGAGTCAAAATTGACTCTAAAAAGTACTCAAAGAGTGCAGGAACCCCCCGATTTGTACATTTCCTAATGACCTATAGTCAGTGTGACCTACTGCCCATGCCCTACCCAGAAATCAAGGCTGGAGGAGTTCAGGTGTTATCAGCTTAGAGGATTTGGGATGCTCAAGTTGTCACCCTGTGATAAGGTGGCAGGGCTCACCCCACAGGCAGGGAGCACTGAGCTCACATCGATCCTGGGAGGCAGCCCCTGACAGCACAATTGATCTCCCCTCCACTGAGCAGTTCCTGCAGCCTTTTTTTTGTGGAAACAGCAGCTGAATAATACCTGTGCCATTCCACTCTGCAGATGCTGAGAGCCACAGTGCAGTTGTGGAAGATATTATTCCCCGGATTAGAGGGGGAGATACCAGTTCCAGTGGAGGGCTCCTGAAGAGTTGGGATGGCCAAATGTATCGTCACTGGGGCAGGTCATTAAAATATAATCCTGCTGTTATTGATTTCCAGGTAAGGCTTTTCTGCAGTTGAAGAAACTCTGCTGCTCTAAGGAATGAAAGTGTAGTCGAGCAGATCATTTCGTATTTTTATTGTGATCCCATCACAGAACAAGATTAAATGTAATGGGCCACTGATCTGGTAACCTCTTATTCATTTCACAATGGGGAGTACATCTCCCACTGACTGCATCCACAGGGAGACAGACAAGGAGCTTAATGCTGGATTAGTGCCAGGTTAAGTTTCTGACGTGTTCCCCAACAGCTTCACAATGAATTGCAGTTGTATTCATCCCTGGTATTCTCCCGGATGCTGTCCACCCTCCTGTATGAGCAGGGCACTCACAGGGGGCTGGGGAAGGTGTTTTGTTACCCAGCAAAAGCTCTGCAAAGACAGCCCCCTTCCAGGAGTTCTCTGAGCAGAGAGCTCCTGGCTACTTTGTCAGGTGGGTCCTGCCTTTCTCCACACTCTAAAAAAATGGTCTGTGGCCATAAAAATCAGCGAGGCTCTATTCTCCCTTTGGTTTCACTGGATGCCCCATAAAATGGGAAGATCAGTGAAGCATCTTATAGGGCTTCTGATGGGGAGGAGATGGGTGCAAGCAGAGGGGACAGAAAGGGAGAGAAAAGAGTGATCCTACAAACAAATAATCCAGGGTAGAGCTGGCAGAGACACGAGGGGGTGCCCACAACTCCTCAGCTGTGGTCAGCAGGACCGNGGTAGAGCTGGCAGAGACACGAGGAGGTGCCCACTGTGGTCAGCAGGACCACAAGTACCCCAAGATGCCAAGATCACCAGCCTGCTCCAGGAGAAGCTGTGGAGTGTGTGGGAAGGATCTCTGTCGTGGCAGGGACACGCTGCCATTTCTATCCCTCTTGTCTTCATTTGAAAGCAGGTCTGAAAGCTCTGACAGAGAGTGGGAGAAGGGAAAATGGATTTGGGAATTATCTGTGTTATTGGCAGGGCAAGAAGGACTGTGCAAACCTTCCTGGGCAGCAGCTGGTGGCAGAAAGATCTGATAACACAGAAGTGCTTTCAGTTCCAGCTGCAGGTTATTCACCTTTTTGCACAAGTTCCCATTAATTCTGGGCAAGATTTCTTGCAGTTTTCCAGTAAACCATGCACTGACCTTTCTATTTTCCAGTAAACCATGCCCTGACCTCTCCAGAGCTCCCTGCAACCAGAGGGGCCACTCCAGCAGCTCTTATCTGCAGTCCCCTCAGTTTGTCAAACAGGCTTGTGCAAATTTGCCCAAGAGCTCTTCCCAAAGCCCAGCTGATCCTGATCCTCCCCTCAAATCACTCTCACAGACCTGACACCCAGCACTTCCCTGGAACAAATTCCTGGCCTGGACAGGGAGCATTTGCCCAGGAGCATTGATGGACAAATGTAAATAAGTGTCCTCACAGACTCCCAAGATTTTAGCTTTAATACTCATTGAATATTAATATTCAGTTGGGCAAGTTATAATTGCTGCCCAGACTGGACTATTTTTGCTGACTGGTATATAGGAACTGGATCTTGCTGCTGGAAAATATGATGAGCGAGTTACATTCCCAAAGCTGTAGATGACAGTATTATTTCACTACATCAAAGGGCAAAAGATATATAGGCAAAATTCCTCATTCTCAGCATTTACTGGGTATTTCACAATCTGGCCACTGCAAGGGATAGGACGGCAATAAATTTTGATGATACCCTCTGTCCAAAGCTCTTACCAAAACATTTTCTTCAAAAAGGCAAAAAGCATGCAAGAATCTCAGGGACTGTGACAGCACTAAGAAATCAGTCCAAAAAACAGGCTTACTGGGGTGTTTTAATTTATCATTCCAATCCCTACTAAAACCCCAAAGCATGTCCAGAAAAGCCAATCCCACACAAACCCCCAAGATGAGGAAGGTTTTGGAACAGTGGCTCCTCACTGGGGCAGCACCACATTTGCATGATGCACATACAGCTGTCGAGGAAGACAAATGAGTTTTTCCCCGAGTCCTGAATTTATCCAGCAATGTCACAGCATCCCAGTCGATGCCCAGCTGAAATTGTTCCCATGCCATCCATCTCCATCCCTGCAGCTGCAGCCCATCCACGAAATCCTGCGCAGGAGCAGCCTCGGCCACATGAAGAGCAAAGAGCAGCACCTGAGGAGGGCCCTGGGTGAGTTCCTGCAGGAATTCAGCCCCTGTCGCTGCGGGCCCTGCCTCAACAACGGGGAGCCCGTGCTCATAGGGGACAGCTGCTCCTGCCACTGCCGCCCTGGGGACCGAGGAGCCGCCTGCCAGCTCACCCAGCGCCCAGGTGAGAGCCCAGAGGGGTGGATTTGCCTCTCCACGTGGCTAAACCCACAGCTCCTGGCATCCACACGTCAATCCCTTCTGTGTTTTGTGGCTGGGTTATCTCGCGTTGTTGGTTGTTAATTGCTGCCCCGAGATGTGCAGGATGTCTCTGTTTTGGCC
>WBNQ01052314.1:0-14778 GCA_013401375.1 Spizella passerina | reverse complement strand
ATAAAGGAAAAGAAGATAATTTTCTTCCTAGAAGGTAGAAAGCCCTCTCCATGTTTCTGTGTACTGGCAAAGCTTTACTAACTTGGATAGTGTTCTGCCAGTTTTTTGTTTTACCATCTGAGAAGTTGGCCTGGCAATGGAATATAATGGATCATCAATGCAGGGCTCTTCCATCAACAAAGGCATTCCTTAAAATGCCTAAATACACAGAAAACCTCCTTCACTCCTCACTGTACACACCTCAGTAGTTTGTATTTAGGTTCACATTTAGGCCTTGTTGGTCTTATTCCCTTCTTTGGCAGCTTCTCCTATGAACTGGAAAAGGCCTTGTCTGTGTCACCATGAAAACCCAAATCAGCTGTTAAACCAGCAGACTATGACCACTGCAAAACTTGTCTAAAGAAATTACATCAATTCACATACCAACTGTTAAAGTAGTACTTATGCATTTACCAAGATGATAATCTAATTCTTCAGGCTAAAACATATTTATTTTTTCCTTCATATTAGCATGTGGTTTGCTTTTCCTCCAAATATGTGAAAATGAGTGATTAGGTCGTGAACAGAACTACCCAGAGACAATGATTTCTAGAAAGCAGAATATAGCTTAAGCCGCATATTAACTTCTTGAATCACAGATTTCATGTATAAAGAAGTTGTTCCTTTATTTAATTCTATTTCAAGCACAAAAAGTAGGAATATAGATTTTGAAGTTGTGTATGACAGCTCACAGATGCAGATGGTTTGTAACTAATTTTAGTCTGCATTTTCCATTCAGATGAACAGATTCTAATGTTAGAATTTCCATGATACATGAAGATGTAGATAGAGTTGTCTTGAAAATCAAAAGTTATTTATAAAGGTGTCGGTCTGCTTTGGATGGAGAACTGCAGAAACATTCTCTTTTCTCCACACTGGTGCCAACACACTAGGAAACAAGATGTTTCAATAGCAATGCCACCAATCTGTGTCACTGAACACCTGTTTTTACATGCTCTATTTGAAGATTAATTGCCTATTTTGCAACGAAATCTTCTTGTTGGGAAAACCCCTGTCCCAAACGCTGCTTTTCTAGATCATTACCCATAATGTAACCACATATACAACACAGTAGTTATTGAGTAACCACATTTAAATACTGCCATTTCCAAGAAAAAGACAAAAAATTGCTATGAGTCGCTGTCATGGCTACAGTTGACTGCTAAGTGTTTTGCCTTTAATCCACCCCAGTTAGAGCTGATGTACAAATTTTAGGAAAGATGTAGTGTAAGCTAAACACAAACTTCATTAACAAGCCCAGGACATTTTACCCAAAAAATGCCAGCATCTGGGAGGAAAACCAGGCAAATTATTATTTGAACTTTGCATTTTGCAGATGCAGCATATTTATGGATATCTTGGTTGCAGTATTCTTTATTACTTGGAAAGATTTTTCAGTGCCAGAAGTCTGAGAACATGATGGGACTGACCGAGATAAGAACTGAAGGTATGTTTGGTCAGAGAACTTGTGATGATCTCAGAGCTTACAAAGAAAATGCAGTGCATTTCTTATCTTTGTCCTCCAAACATTTTCCCACATGAAAACCTTTGCAGCCTCAACCAGCTCTGAAAGCAGGAGATTTCTGTGCACATAGAAAAGTCCCTGTGGGTTAAGCTTGGTCATACCACCCTGAGAATGGCCAGCTAGCTCAGCTGTAGAGCATAAAACAGTTTGTAATATCAGAGTTGTGGGTTGGCTCCAGCATTGGGTGCCATAAAAGTGATGGGGTGACCCTGTCCAGCTGCTCACCCTGACACTCCTTCACTTCCCCTTCTCAGCGTGATGGGGGAAGAAAGGAAGGTGAAAAAGCCATCAGTGGAAACTAAGATCTGGAGATCATTTACCAACTGCCATCACAGGGAATTAGGCTGGATTTGGGAAAAGTGAATTTAGTTTATAATAGCGTTGGATGGCAAGAAACAAAGAGAAAAACTAAAACACTTTCTCCCACCCTTTTTCCCAGGCTCAACTTCATTCTCTGTGGCCCCCATACCTGCACAGGGACACCTGAAACACGCACAGGGATTGTCTATAAAGTTAAAAAAATGTTTCTATGACAAGGTAGCTGCATCAGGAGGAGAGAGATCAAGGTCTCAGGTAACCCCTGGTTTCATCTGCAAGTTATTCAGTCTGTCTCATTTCCATAACTTTGTGACAAAGTAAAGCGCAAGTGTGGCTTTGAATTCTAGCATAATCTCTATATCTCTGTATTGGGTTTCATGCTGTAACCTTTTATGAGCATTTTAAGAATCTTGCTGTATCTGTAAAGTGAAGAAACTTTTGCTACTTTCGCATTATAACATTAATTCAGGCTGGATACTTGCTAAAAATTCTTCCGTTCCTGACTCCAAGATGCTCAGTCATTTATATTAAATAAATGCTTTGCTGTGGACCTCTATGCCAAAGCAGTGCTGCAGCGTTAAGTGGTGAATATGAGAGATTATAATCTTGGCTACTACATGAGACTGCAATTAAAGTAATCTTCAACTGCTAGTTGCTTTTTCTTATCAAATGGAAACATGACATTTCAGAGGCTGTTAATTCCCAGTCTTTGCTGCTCTGTTCTCTCTCTGCTGCTGTGCTAAGTCAGAAACAAGGCAGGAAGAGTTACGCCCACAGGCCTGATGAGAAGGTTAAACTCAGCCTCCATGGAGTTCCTAAATCAAGGGAAAAGTTACTGAATTTGGGCCATTATTCAGCACAGAAAATTGGCATTTATGTTAACTCATTCTCATGAGTGCAACTGCAAACTCCTGAGTTAGAGCAGAAGTGCCAAAAGTGAGTCTCCTTTCCTGCCTCAGTCTGTGACCTGCAGCGTGGACATGGATGGCAACACACAGCAGCCCCACCCTGCTCAGGGTGCCAGGCTGGGCCCAGGAGGAGCTTTGCTGTCAGAAAGAGCCATGGAACAGCCCCAGTGGTGGGGAGCAGCTGGGTGGCTCCTTTTGGATTGCAGTGTTGGACTTGGTGCCAATGTGTTATTGAAGTAAATTCTGTTTGTAGGATGCAGGCTGAGTTCTCTCTCTGTAAGGGTCAGGGCCAAAGAGCACCTGGCAGTTCAGTTGAGTAGAAGACCCTGGGTTCACTGAGAGGCACAGCTGAAAGTGTCATAGTGTCATAGTGTCCTGTTTTGACACTGCCAAATGCCAGATACCCATGAAAGTCATTTCTCACCTTCTTTTGCTACAGTTGGGCAGATGAGTTAAGGACAGGGAGAAAAACACTCTCAGGGCAAAAGAGGTTCAAATTTAAAGGCATAAGGTAAATTTATTATTAACTGAGTCAGAAGAGGATAATGTGAAGTAAAATAAGCCTTTAAAACACCTTTTGCCCCTCCTAGCCCTCTTTTATCACCAACAGCACAGGGAGACAGCACATGGTGGTTTTGACCAGTTCATCACCAAGATTTTCTGTTCACTCAGGGAGAGGAGTCTGTTCTCTGCTATGCTGTGAGTCCCTCCCACAGGCAAACAAGTGTTCCAAAACTGTTGTGGCCTGGATCACTCATCCATAGGGTGCAGTCCTAAGGATAGGCTGCTCTAATTTGGAAGCAAGGCCCCTCTCTCTGCCTCTGGAAGCAGGAGCCCCCAGCAGCAGCTCCTTATCATCCCTGGAAAAAAATTGCATGTGTGCTGTTTTCATTTTTCTGCTTAAATATGACATCACAGAGGTGTTACCAACCTCTCTAATTGGGCCAGCAGAATGTCCAACTTCAGAGCCAGCAGAGATTGGCTCTGGTGGAAGCTTCCAGCAGCTTCTCACAGAATCTACCTCTGTGGCCCTCCCCTGCTACCAAAAACCCAGCTGTGCCAAATCAACCCAGATAGGTAATGAATGAAAACTAATTAGGCCCTAACTGCAATTGGGCCAGCAATTGAATTAATTGATACAAAAAGATATAAATAGGAAAGGATTTCTATTGAGTGAGATACTTTGTAGATCATTAGAGTGAGANAGGGTGCAGTCCTAAGGATAGGCTGCTCTAATTTGGCAGCAAGGCCCCTCTCTCTGCCTCTGGAAGCAGGAGCCCCCAGCAGCAGCTCCTTATCATCCCTGGAAAAAAATTGCATGTGTGCTGTTTTCATTTTTCTGCATAAATATGACATCACAGAGGTGTTACCAACCTCTCTAATTGGGCCAGCAGCATGTCCAACTTCAGAGGCAGCAGAGATTGGCTCTGTTGGACACGGTGGAAGCTTCCAGCAGCTTCTCACAGAATCTACCTGTGTGGCCCTCCCCTGCTACCAAAAACCCAGCTGTGCCAAATCAACCCAGATAGGTAATGAATGAAAACTAATTAGGCCCTAACTGCAATTGGGCCAGCAATTGAATTAATTGATACAAAAAGATATAAATAGGAAAGGATTTCTATTGAGTGAGATACTTTGTAGATCATTAGAGTGAGAGTTAGCTTGCAAGAGGACAGGAATTTAGCAGGTAAGGGGTTTTCCTTGTAACAGAGTAAAAGACAAAAGAAGCCTCTCTAGTTAGTTGTTGCTATTTCAGCCTTTTTCCTCTAGGTATTTTATCTGGTTTTAGGCAAAAAAAAGTTTTTCTACTTTATCAATTCATTAGTAAGGGAAAAAGTTAGGAAATGTTAATAAACTCTTGTAGTTTTCTGGAAAGCAGTGTATTGCTAAATGCAGAGAGTTAGAGGGGCCAATTTTGAAACCAAAGAAAGACAATTAGAAAAGTTTTTAACCCTTCACTTAGCAAACCAGAATAAAAGTAATGGCTTCCATTTTGTTCAATTTAATCATGTAGTTTTAATTATTCTATTTCACTTATGTTCAGCATATGTTATAAGTCTAATCGGCCAAGTTCTCAGTGGCTGAGCAGTAGAATTTTTTTTTCCCAGTTTTAATCTGATTTTTAAGGAGTAAAATGAAGCCTCTTTTTCAATAGAGACCATTTACACTGCTGTCTGTTTTTATTAGAGCCAAAATGTAAGGATTTGTGCTTTTTAAAATTCAGACATTACTGTTAATAAGAAATACATGGGGAAAGCATCTAATGGCTTTTGCATTCTGAGTACTGCTGCTGTTTAGAAATGAAAAATGTTTCTGACATTTTTGCAGAAACATCTTGGACCCCTCAGACTTAGCATATATGGGAAGAAAATATTCCAGTTGTCTGAAAGTTGCACTGTTTCATGTGCAATAATTGCAAAGTGCTATTATTACTTCTATTAGTAGTATGCTACTTCCACTAATAACATACTAGAATAATTGGTGTTTTGGAACAGAAATTATAGATTCAATAGGTAAATAAATGGTATTTACTGCTGTTTTAAATGCCTGCTTTTGAACTAGACTGTATAGACTCTATGGTTTTGGGGTTTTTTACCTCAGTAAGGCAATTAGAGCAGTAAATCTGATTGGTAATGTAATTTCAAATTGGATCATTTGTGTCTTAATATATCATAGGTGAATACAGCTGTTATCCTATCTTGGCAAACACAATGCCTTTAACTTCTGGAGACTATAAGGTATGACCCAATATGAATATTTTATTAGTCTAAATCAAACTTCTTTCTTTTCTGGTTTAAATGTTACAAGTGAATTGATTGTTAAGCACCTCAAATGGACTCTAATACAACCAAGATGAGGGACAACACTTATTAAGGCTTCAGCTTCCTGCTGTGTTTATAAAGTACTTCAAAACAAATGCAAGTGGCCTATATACCACAGCAAAGCATCAGTTTAACTGAATCGTACAATGAATAAAAAAAGAAATATAATATGGATTTTTTAAAGCTGGAATAGAAGTTACTTACGAAAACAGAGGCTTTTAATGATTTAGGTGGTATAAAGGTGCATCTGTTTTTGAAATGGCCCAGCTATTCATAGTTCAATTATCTGAGGAGACTAAACACCCATTCGATCAAGTGAGTTTTTGTAATTTACGAGTTCTCATTAGGAGATGAGTTTCTCAGATTACAGGTTTGAATACTGGCAAAGCAAATATGCATTTGCACATGTTAAGATTATGCTGGTTATGAAAATTTACATTTGCCATGCATCTTTGCCTGCTACCATGTGCCTTGCAGTGTCCACGTGCTAAGGGTGTTGCTACATGGGAAGCAGTGCCTTGACTGAAACAAGCAACTGCCATTAACTTGCTTTGTTGTAATAGACACAAAAGGTCTGTTCTGTCCCAGCTCAAACCCAACTGATAAACCAAATCAGATATCAACTAAATCCAGCAAACTGTCCAGGATCACTTAATGGAATAGTCAACAACAGCCTTTGTGCTACTGGCAAGTAAAAGGACATGGGTGAAGATAAAACATACATAACTTGCTAATGATGGATTTCTGTACGCAAGCACTGCTGTTGGATTACAGGATGTTCCCTCTTTCTTGGTTGTTAGATACAAAAAGGATTTTAAAACCAGTTGAAATGATAATGGCTCCCATCAAAAGAGCAAAACAGTGAAAATTACTGGTACTTACTTTACCAGTAGTTAATGACAGAAACCAATTTTATTTTTTCTCAAATACTGAGTTCATGAATCTAATTGGTTTCTATTGTTGTATTGCAAGATGTCTAACCATGTGCATAAAGGATGTTATATTTTTGGTCCTGACTATTATTACTGGCAACTGTTTGGTTTAGGGAAGTATTTGTGATTTCTTCTCTGAGTTCCTGATATTGATTCCTGGCACCCTGCATTTGTACACTGTGTGTCATTTCTTTAGATATTTTTTCATCTTTTCACTCCACAGCATGTTATGGGATTTTAGAAGAAAAAGCAAGATTTTTTTTTTTAAAGACAAGTAAATTAGCAGCATTATCACTTTGAGATTGTCAGAAAAGGGTTGAATCTCATGAAAATGATGATAGGAAAGCTAAGCTTCACTGATTGCTATGAAGAGCCCTGCAGACAGTGTCAAACAATACTTCTCTGATAGCTGCTTATTTGATTTGGAGTCATTCACTTCTTTTCTCTGTGGAGGTAAACATGACAGTTCTGCCGTTCTTATTAGCAGGGCAAAAAGCTCTGAAAAAATCAACAGTCATATGGAATTGCATTCTATCCTGTCCTTGTGCATTTATTGCTCTGGTTTATTTCAGTTTTTGATAGGAGTTATTTTTCCTGGTCTCTAACCTTTTTTATACATAAAAGTTCCTTAGTTCATTCAAATTTTACAAAATAGGCTAGCATTTAAACAATTTTCTTCAGTTCTTATTAGTCAGCATTAGTACCAATTTCTTATTTAGAAGTTAGATTCCATCTAAAACACTCATCCTATTAAAAGGAAATTTTAGAATATGCTTTTCAACACCTTTCAAGCTTATTTTCCTAATTCCTTTTTTTTTGCCTAGCATGTGCTACAATCTTTATAATTAAGGCATGATTAGTGGTTCTATAGCTAGCATTCACCTACTCCTTTCCTCCAAGAAGCTCAAGAAGCTGCTGCCATTGGAAGAATGGGGTCCCATTCTTTCCTTAATGGATTTGGACATTTTTAAACTTTACCCATTGCAGAATGAATTATAATTTGTCTTTTTAAAGAAAACAAACAAAACGCTCTACAGCAATTGCTAAAACTTCTTTCATGCACAAACCTTATGTCAGCAACTTCTTCAGAGGTGGCAGTTGCCTTAATATAATGAGACACTTGCTGCATGCTTCTACTCTAAGTGACTTTGAATTGCTGGGATATTGGCAAACCTGTCCAGTAGACACTCAGCTTCTCTTCCTCTGGTTCTAGTTCACTTCACTTATGCTGAGTCTTCTGTTTTCTCTTGTCATTTGAGAATCTCCTATTCAATGAAAACCTCCTTTTGAGACTAATTAAAATAAACTAAATTAGTTATTTTCTTTGAAGCAAGCACACCATAAAGAATTGCACTGTCTCATTAGTAATAAAGAGATGTCTGCGTTGCCAGCTGAGGTTTTTGCAGCTGATCTTAGTGTAGTTATAATATTTAACAACTGTGTATATTGAAGATTGCTTTCTTGGTATTCTCCAGGCTACTTTTCTTTGCATACATCATTCCATACCTCTAATTACTGCAGTTGTGGTAAGGTGATGAACCAGTGCTTGACAAGCTGAAATGAACCCTTTCCCATTTCTTACACTAATATATTATACACTAAAAGAGTAACAACATACAGGTTTCATAGTCACATTGAGTTCTTGTTGGTGCCATGATGTTGGCTGCTGTAAATGCTCAGTAATTGCAGGTAGGATGGGTATAGGTTACTGTCTAGATGTGGTGCAGAACCATAGATGTCTTTGCCTTGTGTCCAAATGTCTCACTTTAATTTTCATTTTCTGAGGGTTTTGTTTGGTTGGTTTGTGGCTTGGTGTTTGGTTTTTGTGGTGTTTTGTTTCTTTTTTTAAATCAGGAAGGCTCATATTATTTTGTTTTACACTAACCTGTGACAAAAGAAAAAAAATTGTTATGACTAATATTGCACAAGACTGTGCAGGGAGACTCTGCTCAGCTTTCTTGTATTGCAAACCAACCTACTTTATTTCCATTATCTCTACTCCAAGAATGCAACTCTTTGTAACAGTGAGGCCAGAGGAGAGCTGTGTGGAGGGCTCCATGAAGCAAGTCCCCATAATCTTTTGTTCATTACAGTCTTTCTAGTTGCACAACTCGCAGTACATTCCTTTTACCCTGACCATTACTCTAAAATTACTTACTCCTTTTGACAACATACCTCTTGTGTTTGCTTCTTATGATTGTAAAACACTTCTTAGAGCCATTCTGAAAAGGAATTTTGTCAGTTCTGTCTCAGCTGCTGAGATGTTACTGCTGTGTGCCAACTAGTATTTCTTAGCAGTAAGAAAACCTACATGAAGGCAAGAGGGATTCATATCCAGTAAAAAGTAAAATTAGAAGAAAATGTCAGGTTTTGAGGGAGGATAAACTTTTGAAGCCATGTAAAGTCTGTGCTGATTTGCTGGTTTCCTGAATTACTGTTCACAGAGTGAACAATGATGTGGCATATTTTACTCTAAATTATTCATCATAGTTGAAATGAAAATGCACTGCAAAAAGCTTGAGAGACACTAAGCAATAAGCTTTAGTCAATAACAGTTGGATGATAAACCTGGAGAAATCTTTAAGAAGCACCAAAATGGGCTGTAAATTCCTGAACCAAGATCCTTGTGCTGCAGTGCTGATCATGCTGGAGCAGCACTGAAAATACACGAATATTAGACATTACCAGCTAAGTATACAGAAATAGAAACAATTATTTAGGCCACTGTACTTATAGACAAGGAAAAAGCTTTCTGTGTAATAATTTCAGAGCATCTCCAAATTTAGCAAATACATTTTTTTAATGCTACTATCTGGAGTTTTCTGATTTCCTTCACATGAAAGCCTGAGCTAACTTTTCCATAAGGGCATACCCTTTTGTTATCTCTCCTTTCCTCATCAGTTCTTCAAGTTTTTGCTGTAAACATGTGCCTTCTGCCTTTTTATTTGTAAAGTGTTTAATTTTGTAACCTACCTGGGACAATAGTTTTCATATGAGGGACTGCTGGACTCAGTGTGGCTTTTTATGCCAGATGGTATTTTTCAGTCTCTGCTTTAATACTGACAGCCTTTTACAGGCAAAGATGTGTTTAAGATGGAAAATGTTTTGGATATAGTAAACAGAAAACTAAAGTTAAGGAAGTTTAATTCATTCAAGTAAAGAAATATCTATTTCTGCCTGTGGTGCTTTATGCACATTGGTATTTCCACTGGAGCTTACATATAAATACCTTTATCTGCTTCTTATCTCTAATACAGAAGGAGTTCATCTGGCATGCTTTAATTTGATGCATTATTACAATTAAAAATCCTGGCAAGCTTATAAATCTGGCAAAGCACCACTCTTCAGGTTTGGAAAATAATGTTTGCCTCTCAACTTTTGGGTTTTAACCAATTAATCAATCTCTCTTGATGTTACAAACTAATAAAATCTATGATAAGTGGTGTAGGTGACCTTCTATAGGGAAGAATGGTGCTGCTGTAATAGGTGAGCATTCACCTGGGTTGATGTTGCTGAAAACAGAGCTCTGCAGTGATTACCAGAACAGCAAACTGCACACATGTTCTTTCTGACCACCACATTCATGTCAGGGCAACGTGGGGATGTGTTAATCATTCACTGAAAGATTCAGACTGCTTTCACTGATTGACTGTAAGATGCTGTGACTGATGAATTAGTGTACAGAGGTGTTGGTGTTAGGATGGAGGAGGGAGTGAGATGTGATGGCAATTCAAGGAGTGCCTGTGGATCATCAGTGTTTTCTGCATTTAACAGGGGAGACCTGCTTTTGTGAGCTTTCTTTCCTTCCAGCTGGTGCCAAATACTGAATATTAGCCTTATCTTTCTGGAGTTAGGACTGTGTCTCAAGTGAAACAGCAGAATGAGGAATTCCTGGCAGCAGTGGCTGATTATTAATGCTGTGGATGTGCAGGTGTTTGTGGGGGGTGCTCTTGCAGGCCTATATTGTGGTACAGAGAGGTGATAAACCTTCCAGCTCTGAAGCTTTTGATTGCTGTGTCCAGCCTTGCAGCTTCCTGAGCTCTGGATATTTGAATCTGCCTTTCTGTTCAGCCTGAGGAGTTGGTGCAAATTATATGTTTCTGTACTAATGCTGAACAAATAGCAGCCATTTTTGCTGTATCTGCTTGGATTCTAGTTCCCATTTTTGTTTCTGCTCCTTTTGGGTTTTCTCAAAGAGCAGAAAAGAGGAGTTTCCCCACCCTCAACCAATGAAGGTGCATTTCTACACTGATGTAGGGCATAATAAGGTTAGAGTTGGGTCTTGAAATAGCTTCCTATCTTGCCCTTGGTCTGGAGACACCATTAATAAATGCTATACTTATGCTCTTGCACTAGAGAGGTGTTGACATTTAGGTTTGTTTGGTTGAGGTTTTTTCCCCCCTGCAAGACAGAGGAAGGTGAGGGGGGAGCTGCCTGTTGCACATTGCTGAGGTCCCCTGGTCCCCTCTCAGTCATCTCCTCTGGAGGCTGAGCTGGCCCATCTTGTACCTGGGGTGGGCTTACAGTGACTCTCAGCCAGGACACCCACGATCCCAACACGTTCCGTGCATATCACAGATGAAAAAATGGCCACAGATGGGAACAAAACTTCCCAAGAGCTGGACATGAGGTTGTTTTGCAAATACTTCCAAGACTAGCACTAGGACTTTGAAGGAGTACTTAAAAATCAAGTGAAGCAGCATGTATGCCAACTGGCACTCATTGATTTTTTCCAATAGAACGAGGCCAGAAAAAGACAATTTGCAGCAGAGATTTGGCTGCGCTGTGCTGGACTGAATGGCAAGTAGGTGGCAGCAGGACATACTGAAAGCAACATGCCTCAAGGTGCTGGGACTTGGCTGGGTCCCCCTTGTATAAATAGCCCTGCTGAGTGCCCAGCACAGCCACAAGAGAACATGCTTGTGTTAGTGAGCTTCCAAGCATTCATTACTCTATAATGACTCATTTTATAGAAATGATTGTAGAAGTTAACATTTGTAGCTTTTTTATGGGGTAGTAGTTAGTAGAAAAGCCCCCATGTAGCTGAAATTCCAGGGGGTTGATCTGTCAATCTTTCTTGACAAATACTAGAGTTTTAAAAACAATGCACAGTGGACTGAAAAAAAGGTAGAGGCAAAGGAAGTGAAGTTGCATAGTTTTTTAAAATCACATGCACCATGGGGCCTATTGCTGACCTCTTGGACTTTAGCTGCACCTACACTAAAGGGTATGATTACTTCAGTTAGAGATTGCAGCCAAACAATGCTGCTTTGCCATGGGATGGACAAATGCTCACAGTCCATCCAGCCAATGTTTGTAACAGAAATGAAGTTCTACCTCAGTGGCCCAGTCCTTTTGTCTCTGGGTTTGGTTTTAAATATGTGATCTCTCTCTCCTTTGTTATTCAATAGTACCGTGTCTCTGTATATGTCAGGATTAATATTTATAAAGTGCTCTAGGCAAATTAACTATCCACGTTGCCAAATTGTCATGTCTGACTTCTTTACCACCAATAAAAAGCAGAATTGAGTACTCGAGATTTGACTCTCCTGAGTTCCTGCTTTGAAGTAACAAGATGAACCTATTTACAAGTGGAAACATTAAGTTTCTGACATACACAGGCATATCCATGTAGTCACCTTTTCATTTTGTTATTCCCCTGGTATTACCCTTGTCCCTTTGAACCCTGTAAAATGCAGGCTGCTTGACCAAGATAATTGCTCTTGAACAAAGCTGTTTTATTAACATGCACATCAGCACTACAGTCCAGTCCTGCTGGGGCCTTGCTGCAGTATGTATGAGAGGTACATACAGAGCAGCAGAGAAAAACCCTAAGAGAAGAATTCCAATGCCTGCCAGCTTGCTTTTTTGTTAGGCATATATCAAAACTCTTCAGTTTACCAAGCAAATGTGAAGCCCTCAAGAGTTTAAACCAGGGGTCAAAGTAGACTCTTGCACTAAGATTGTAGAAGGGATTTTCTGTTCTGCAGATTTTCTCAACCATGCACATTAGAGAACAGATGTTTTTTCCTCTGTCATTGGCAAAGAAATCCACCCTGTTTAATCTTATTATTATCCTGTGACTCAGCAATAGCTGAGCTATTGTATTCCAGTATTCTGGTTGACATTGACTGCTTAATCTCCAGCATAAAATTTCAGCAAGTCTGGTAAGGTTAGCTCTTCTTAAATGAACAGATATTTCTTACAAGTCTGTCTCTCTTGATGGGGCACAAGAAAGAGGTGGAGCGAGAAAAGTTATTTTAATATCCTTGTGAAGATCTTTCTCAGCTTATAGGTACCTTGCGGAATTTCTTGTCACACAATTTAATAAGAGCTAAACTCTGCAAAAAATTAACACAGACTTACTCTTTGTCATTCTTTCAGAAAGAATCAGTCTGCAGTAATAAATAGTTATATATTAGCATATATCTATATATTAGTATGATAAATAAAATTTAAAAGGCACAGATTTAAAAGATGTAATCAGGGTCACAATCAGGAGCACCGGTAAGCATTTATTCTGCAGTGTCCAGACCATGGAGAAACCTGCACTGGTGTTTGCTGCAGGATCTCACATGCAGAGCATATTCAAGTGGAAGGACTGATTAGTTAAACCAGGATAAGGGTATTGAATACAATGAATAATGGCAGTGAAACAGTATCCTAACATTATTCTTCCATTTCGTTATGACCTTTAGCTCAAAATGACAGTGGATCTTACACACTCAGCTGGAAGCAGCAGAAATTTTAAATGTATTGGAGAGTGTTTTTTTAAATTAGGGACTGATAAAATATGTAAATCTGGGATTTGAACCTTTTAAAGTTCATAAATCTCAATTAAAATTTTGACAAAAATTCAGATCTGAAATTTTCATGTAGTTCTTTTTTCAGTGGAACTGCCTTACCTGTCTCATTTTTTTTTATTTAATGCTGCACAGAGGAATTTAGTGAAAACTGATCCAGTTATTTTAGCAGAAATATCACACATTAATATGGATACTCTTGCTTTCTGTTACTGTAGTATTTCTCCTAGGTTTTCTCTGAAATCAAATGTGTTAAAAGTGTTTTGAACAGGTTTATGACTAAGAATAGTGTGATATACAAAGATAACTGGAAAAATCAAAGCAAATGTAAATTACAATTTAAAAAGAGACATTTTTATTATATTCCCACCCCCAGAAAGTGAACAAATCTATTTTATAGAGAGACCAGCATGAACTGAGTGCCTAGAGAAAGGCAAAGCTTTACATGGTACTTGTAAAGTTCAAGGCTACTTTGAAGACTGAAATTTCTTTGATCCTGTTGGTTTAGCAGCGAAAGCAGTAGCAGCATGCTAGGCTCTGGATAGGCAAAAAGATTTTGTGGATATCAGCAGTACTTTTTAACACAAATTCACTTACTTGCAACTAAAAAAGTGCCAAAAGACATTTGAGTTAAAGTTTACATTTATTTTAAAAGTTGGTAAAAATGTAGGCACCTAAGACTTAAGAGCAATTAATGTTAGAGCTATTCCTGTTAATCTAGTTCACTTTACTTAATCACGACTAGAAAGAATTACTGATTGTAGCAAATTGCAGTTTGCCAGCACAGTACTTTCACTTTTGCCGAATCCCTTGTAGGCAGTAGTTCCAGTTTTTACTTCAAGTATTTTAGCCATTTCAGATCAGAACTTAGAAAGGATTTCCTAGTTGATTTATATCACTTCCTTAATACTTTATATAAGCTAGTATAAATTAGTTTTCTCCTTATTTTATGTGTGAATGGTATTCCAAAATGTCCATCTTTTTTGACTGCTTTAAAACCTTCTATTGGTTTCATAACCACTGAGTATTTATTTCTTTTTTTTTTAATCTTGGATGATCTTCTGTCTTTTACATGTTCTCCTCATTTTCATTATCACAGTTTTATTTAAGAGTGATACTGAACTGCTAGCCCACAGCTCTCTTTGCTTCTTTGTTTCCACCTGGTAGAGGAAATTTCAGGTCATAGTTTGAGTTACAGGCTTTTCTATTAAAGTATTCAAGATCATTGCATTTTTATGACTTCATCCTTTAATACCACTTTTGTATTTGAGAATTTCCTGTTTATTCATGGTACTTGTAATTCCCCATACTCTGTCTGTAAATAGGCTGTCTAGATTTTGCCTGACCTGATCACTGTGAAAGCTGAAAGGGAAACTAAAGGCTAAAGTGGGTCCTGTACCTGGTTTGATAATTCTCAGTAGCTCCAAAGCT
>WBNQ01052306.1:1710-13737 GCA_013401375.1 Spizella passerina | reverse complement strand
GAAGGAGCCTTAAAGATCATCTCCCTCCAACCCTGCTGCTGTGAGCAGGGACAGCTCTCACCGGACCACGTTACTCAGAGCCCATCCAGCTTGGTCTTGAGCACTTCTAGGGATGGAGCATCCACAACTTCTCTGGGCAAACAGTGCCAGTGTCTCCTTTGCAGTAAACACTTTATTCCTAAATTTCATCTAAACCCACTCTCTTTCACATTGAAGCCATTCCCCTTGTCCTGTCACTCCGGGCCCTTGCAAAATTCTTTCTCCATTTTTCTTGTGCACTCCTTTCAGATACTGGAGGGCCACAAGTAGGTCATCCCTAAGCCTCCTCTTTTTCAGGCTGCAGGTCATCCCTAATCCTTCTCTTTTGCAGGCTGAAGAATCCAAATTCTACCAGCTTTTCCTCATGGGAGAGGTGCTCCATACTTTTAATTATCTTGGTGGCTCTCCACCTACATGTATATATGCGCATTTTTCCTGTTGCATTTACCTTACCATTAAGTAATCAAGGTATAGTTTACATATGAATGCAGCTGGACAAAAATAACAGGAGCAGTAATTACAATTAGCCCTATTCTGATCCCAGAGATCTATCAGTGACCATTTACAGCTTTTACAGCTGGTGTGTATTAACATGTGCAATGTAATGTGAGAACTGATGTTTAGGATTGGAAGACTGCTTAAGATCACAGATCCTCAATGTGGCATTTAAACTAGAAAAGTGGCATTTAGAAGTCATTTTGCTGGTTTCCTTTGGACTAAAATGCTTTGGAAATTTTTAGCATAATTCTTTGTGGTGTCTCAGACTTCTAAGTTACTGCTTGATCAGAGACAGTTCAATAACCTTGGCATAAAAACACTAATGGCAATTTATTTTGCAGTGGAACAGATCAGGGTCTCTTCTTCTTCACACCTTTACAAACCATAAAGAATTATGAAAACCTTTATGGTACTGTAGTCTAAATACAGAAAACTACTGTGAAATTTGTATTTACATGACACATTTAGTTCAGTGGCTGCTTAGTGAATTTCCTATCTTATAATCAGAAAACAAGCAAATAACTTTATTATAGTTTTGCATAACTTTACATTTCATAAAAATAAACTTAAATAAATAAATTTTATAAATGTAAACCCTAAAATAAATAACACTGAATACCTTTAATTAACTGTATTTATTGTGTAATAATCATTGCATTGATATGACTGTTTAAAAAAAATTAAATTTAAAAGGTAATTTGAGAAAAAAGAGCAGAGAATAATATACACAAATTGTTACAGAATGAAAGAAGAGAATAAAGAGAGATAGAACCAGTTGCTTATAAATAGCAGCTATTTAAATGTGAGATGATTGATAGCTGAAAAATGTAGAATTATCCCTCATTAACACCTGAAACATAGTTTTAGGGAGAATTTCCCCTGAACCCACTCCTTCAATTATAATATACTTGAACTGCAGAACATGTTAATTAATGTCCACAGTTCATTGCAAACATAATATTTTTGTAAATTAAGAAAAAAATGGAAAAATCTTTAATGTTATTATGAAAATTTTTCACTACACCAGTATTCATTAAAGCTTTTTGTGCATACTGGATTATATAGGCATACAGCAAAATAATAAGTAATAATGATCTAAAAGCCAGCATATAATACCTGAAACCACTTTCCCTTATTTCCAGAGAGACTACTTTAGTGTAGTGTCTAAATCTTCCCTCCATCTCATCTAAACCCCAGAGGTTAATCTAGCAGTTATTTTGAAGCTGATAGTGTATTCTGCTCTGGGTTTACAGGTCTTGAATAGTCCATTGTGTTGAACAAGAAGAAAAAAGAGAGATTTATCAAGTGTGATATTTTGAGATGGAACTGATTGCTTGTTCAATAAGCACTGCACTAAAGGTGACTATTGTAACTCTCACATAACATCATCTCCCCAAACCAAATAGTTTTCTGAATACATAAATTAAACTACTGGACTGATGCAGACAAGTTTAAGGCAAGATACATATGTGGAAAAAAAACCTCAAAGCCTCTAACTTTTGAGAGAACATATCTGAAATAACCCCAGTGTACAATATTCTGCTGACAAGCAGGATTTCTCCCATCTCCAGCTCACTTTCCCAGCAGCACTCTTTGGCTTTCACCACACTCCTATTAAAAGTGGCAGTGACTGTCCACAGCTCCTATCAGACTTGTATCAGACTGTCAGAGATTTTAGCATTTTAAATTATTCTGCTTTAAATTAATTTCAATACTTTTGCTGAACAGTGTGTGGATGGGTCCCATTCACTCTGGCGTTCCATTGAAAATATGAGCAGGAGTACACACATTAAACAAGAAAAAGGTATTTGAAAAACTTATTTCAAAACAATGAAATATTTCCAAAAGCTATGGAAAGATGGTAGTTGACACAAAGTTCTGTCTTCCAAAATGATCTTAGATTTCAAATTTTAAAATGCAATTATTTGTGCTGGCTTAATCACCCCATATTCTTGTTTTCACTAGCTCTGGCTATTATTAGCACTAAATATCACCAAAATATTATTGTTTCAGAAAGCTTAATTAAAAAAAATAAAATCATCATAATTTACCATTTAGGGAATAGTGTGGACTAGATTTTTTGTTATATTGACTATATATAATAAATAATTTATGCCAAAATGCAAATATATCTTGATCTTGTCTCATTACAAGATGTATCATTGCAGAAGTGACTGCTTACAACTAGTTTCAAGTCAAATCTATTCAGTAAATTATCATCTCTGACATCTCAAGAATCACAATATATTAGAGGCACACAACAAAAACTTTTCTTGCTGCAACTTCTGAAGATTGTTGCAGCCATCTACAACTTTAACCTGGATTCTTGACAAGTGCTGTGCATCAGTTCAAAGAAAAATCACAAAAGCTATGATAATTGTCCTTTAAAAATAAGTATTTTTTAAAATTAATAGATGTTTATACTTAAGGTTAACTTCAGCTATTCAACTGTAATTGTACTCATAAGGTATGAAAAACTATAAACCTAGCTTTGCAAAAATGGAATCAAAATTCAAATGTACCTTTTAAGATTCATCTTTAAGACTATCAAAACTATCTTTCAAACTTTATGAACCTGGATAAGTTTTTTTCACAGTTTCCTGACTGAGTTAAATAAAGCACTCAGCCAAGAGCAGATGTGTAATTCTGCAATCGAAGAGGGGGCAGGGGAACTGAGAAGTAACATTATTTAGTTTGTTTTCTCGTTCATAGTCTGAAGAATAAAGTCTTTCATTGACTGCAGTACTCATGACTCTTTCAGAATTTTCAAGGCTCATTATTTAACAAATGATTTAATAAGTAGTTCAGACATTAGGCTGTACAATACATGCAAAACCCAAGGATGGAAGAAACTAAATATTTTATAAGCTAGAGAAATTTCTAAGTAACATCAGTTCCATTGTGATTTCATAAAAATTTGCTTTTTTGTGTACATTTAGAAATAGGTATCCTGAGATACAGCCATCCTCATTAAAAAGTCACAAAAAAATCTACATATATTGCAAATTATATTCTTGATACAGCAGCTTACCAAAACACTGCACAGAAATCATTCTAGAAAAAAAAATATAAAGCATTCTTGGTTAAGTATGCCTTAAGAACATTAAAAGTGTATCTTTAAAGCCTCCATTCAGGGTTACAATAGTTCATGCACCAGCAGATGTTTTCCCTTTGACAGAATGCTTATACTCCAAATACAACTGCTAGAGAGAGTGAAAGAATACACAGTGCTTTAGTGCTGAATACTGAAACCCAAATGAAATTTATATGGGTTCATGCCCTGTTTAGGAGATGTATTTTTAAAGAGGACTTGGAAATAACTTGGAAATAACTAAAAGAATCTTGAAAGACAACAACATTCTCTGTGTGCCACTACTGAATAATGAATTATTCAGTAGCAGGATACTCTAAAAGAGCACAATATAAATATGCTGGATGAAGTCTGAGCTGGCAGGGCGCTGTAGGGCTGCCCTGTGTGGTGCGGGTGTGTGCATGTGGGAGAGAATTTGGGAGATCCCAGCAAAGGCTCACACCAAAAGCATAATGTATCAAATTATTTGAAGCTTTCCAGGAAGAATTCGCCATTCCATTTTGGTGCTTCTGGTGAAAGCCAGAAAGAGACATAATTACAAAAAATATTGGAAAGACAAAGTTGATTTGAGATTGGTTTTCCTGAGGTGAGGGAAAGAAAGCTCCCAACAGCCACAAATGAAGCATAGAGGACTTTAAATCTCACATTATATTACTCTACCTGGGTCTGCCAGAGAAAAAATCCTTGCTGTTCCCCACACAGTTCATTGCTGGACTTTGAGGAACACTCATGGTTGCCCTTTCCCAGGTGCCACATCCTGCATCTGGGACAGGGCAACTCTGAATGTACACACAAATGAGAGGCTGAAAAGCAGCACCAGGGAAAGGGACCTGGAATTCCTGGTTGATGGAAAGCTGGGTGTGAGCCAGCAGGGCCCTGGCAGCCAGGAGGGACATCCCTGTCCTGGGGACATCAGGGACAGCTTGGCCAGCCAGGCAAGGGAGGGGATTGTCCTGCTCTGCACTGGGGGGGCTTCACCTCGAGTGTTGGGGACAGTTTTGGGTGCCACAGTACAAAAAAGATACTGACGTCTTTTCTCTGTGACCAGTGAGAGGACCCAAGGGAATGGACTGAAGCTGGGTCAGGGGAGGTTTAGGTTGGATGTCAGCAAAAGATTCTTCACCCAGAGGGTGGCTGGGCACTGGAACAGGCTCCCCAGGGAAGTGGTCACAGCACCAAGCCTGACAACAGAGCTCAAGAAACAATACCCTTGGGTACGGTGTCATTCTTGGGGTTATGTTGTGCAGGGCCAGGAGCTGGACATGATCCTTCTGGGTCTCTTCTAGCTCAGGATTTCTATGATTCTATGAGATTTTGAGGATTATGTGGTTTTTCTTAGTTTTTAAGAACTGTTTGTATCAATAAATTTACTGGAAAATCAAAAGAAAGAGTCCTGTTTTGTTAGCTAAGATGCCTCATTAAAGAAGACATAGTATCAGCTGATTGCCTTATTTTGCCAAATATATATATATATATATATATTAGCATTTAAGAAGGAATGAGACATACCTCTTCCAGAACAGCAAATCCCTTGTGTTTATGTAGGAAGCTGAAGATGAAGTCCCTGATTTGAATTTCTAACACATGTTTTAGTCATTTTCTTTCAGTAAATCTTGTCCTGCCCTTGGGGTCCACTAGCACAGAAACTTTCCAGGGACTGAACATTTTCAGTCTTCCCCAAGTGTAAGTTTCTAATCCTTTCCATATATGTTGGATATGTTCCAAGTTTCCAGTTTATCTTGAAACATAGACTCCTAGAATTTCTCCGTTCTGTTTTCTTTTCCATCTACTTTTAAAAGGACTCAAAAGAAACAGACAGTAATACTTTCATTATCTGTCCATATTCTTGTGCTCATAGGAAAGTTTTTCTGGTTCCCATTAACCTTTCCTCTCTCTGTGTGCAGATTAAGCACTCAATCCCTTTCCCTAACACGTATTTCTTCTTTCTTCCACTCTGACAAAAGAAAATGTAGCAACTTTCCTATTTTTTTTAATAATTGCTGAGAGCTAAATCCGTAAAAAATAGCCATGGAAAAGACTCTAAAATAGCTTGGTTTAAACAAATTTGTACATACCATTTTTATCTATTGGAGTTGTAAAGTCTATAATAAAATATTATGGCAGGATTGGTAAAATGCTGATATGATACACTGTTTATGAGGAAAAATTGTAATACAAAATGCATTTTGCCATCATCTCTTGTTAACAGCTACCACGCTGATTCACTGGTCTTTTTGTCTAAATTTCATATCAGGAAAAAAGCATTTCAGTAATCATATGTTCTCTGGGGTGATTTCCAGAATAAATATGCTCTGTTGAATTAAGAATCTGTTGGCAAATCGGTGGACTGGAGTAAAGGAATAGGGAATAAAGCAAGCTTGACTAAATGTGTTTGCTTGTCAGAATCACATGTCCTTTCTAGAAACTTGACTGGAAAATAAGATAAGTGCACACTTTAATCTTAACATATCTGTACAGTGAAGATAGCCGTATATTTTCTACACTTAAATGGGCCTCCTATAAATTATTCAAATATGTTCTTTCCACTCAAAGTTTTCAAAAATATGTCTTTGTAGAAACTGAGTACTACAGACTAGATTGCAATACAGCCAGATCAAGTCAGGCAGAATTTCTGGGTCCATCAACTATATCAAATTGCTAATTCTTATCCTTCTAACTTTGCTAATCAATTACATAAGGATATTTTTAGGTGCTTTTTAAATTATTATTAATATTGTATATTTAAATGAAATCAGAGGGCAGTGGAGACACGCTAACAGCTTGGTGCTCACCACGTCCCTGACAGATCCATGAGACCAAGGCAGACCAAGGCAGTGCACCCAGGTCAAGGAGCAGCCAAACCTTTTCAAGACCACAGTGTGCATACAGCTACACACTGCATCACGTGTGCATCAGCTGTTGTTATGTTTGCCAGTCATTAGTATCTCTTCTTTCCTATGATTCTGCTAGGATCTCTGAACTTCTTTCCCTTTCCCACTTTTCATTATTACTTCTGATTCATATTTACTGCATATTTCTTTGTCCTCAATATGTGTTTTAATTATCCCCCTATCTGCCACCAGAACCTTAATGAAACTTGATGTTACCAGTAAATTTTCTGTAGCTTCAAAGACCTCATTCTAGAAAAAAAATCTTCCTTATTTTCACCCCTGCTTCATGGCAAAGGTGGATTTTCCCAAGTCTCAGCTTTGTCTGTCCTTTCTCCTACTCTTACAATATTTTCTCTTTGAAGAGTTTGATTCATTTACATTCAATTCACACACTTTCCCAGCAATGCATTTAATTTTTTCAAGTTTAAATCCATTCTCTTATACCTTTTAGCACCTGCCAAATCCAATTCTGTTCATAAGGTGCTATCATTTTTTGTAGCAATACCATTATTTTTCCCCTATAAACAGGATCACTCTGTTTTGTAGATGAAATGAAAGAATACATAACATTACCCTTTTATTGCTTTCTTCTGCTCTACTTCTCATTGAGACGCATAATTATCTGCTTGTGTCATGCTTGCCTCAATCACAGTTTGTATTTTATTAAAAATAAATAATATTAAATAATAAATAATATTAAACCTCTTAATGCTGATATTGGGGGAGAAAAGTTTATAGATGCTTAAGGAACAAAAAATAGTAATTCAACAAAAAAATGTTTATACATGAAGGATATATGCAGTTAATTCCAACAGCTTACATAGAATGCACTGAATGCATAGAATGCAAGCAGAGCGATAAAGGTTAGAAGTTATATCAACTACTTTTCCTTAGATTTCACGATCTGTGATTGAAATAACTTTGACTTGACAGAGGATGACTAATAAACCCAATCATGATGAGTATTGGTATTGTAGTGTTGTGGTTACTGTAAGTGCGATCAGATCCTTCAGGATGAGCAGTTTGGGTTTCCTGAGTTCACCTCAACCTGCAAAGGACTGCAAGACCTCTTGGTGAGCCCTGCAAGCCCACAGGTGTCCTGCTGGTGTGCAGAGGCTGCCAGGAGAAGGTGTTCACCTCCCTGGTGCTCACAGCCTGGCTCTGCAAGGCTCATTCTCCTCTGCTCTTCCCTTCCCTACCACAGCGTTTGGGTGGCCTCGCCAGCTTCCCTCCCTCTCTCTGGGACCTGCAGCTTCACGTCCTGCCCCAGCTACTCCTGACAGATGGCTCACTGCTCCCAGTGAGACCGTGAGACACCTCTTACTGTGATCCATCTCCCGGTCCTTGGCTGCAGTTCTTCATCTGGGGGTTGCAGCTCAAGGAGTGATCCATAGATAATGAGTTCTGAGGTTGTTTCAGCCACGATGGTGTCATGCTCTTAAAGTGTAACCCAATGAGTTGGTATCTATGTTCATTCAGGAATTCAACAAACAATGGCTGGATTCTGTCTTGCCACAAGCAATTATAAGCTTGTGCTGGGCTGACAATTTGTTTCCAGACCCTCCTCACCTCAGCACCTGCCATTCCTCCAGATATGGTCAGAAGCCTTTCCTGACATGAAAAAAGATTTAATTTTTCTACTGTAGCTTATCATGCCAAATCTGAATTACACCCCGCATTTCTCTTTTAGTGTTCACTCTCCTCAATTGCATTTTATTCTAAGAGCATAATAAATATCCAACTGTGTCAGAAAACATTGCTTCTAGCTCTGAAATCTGGTTTCATCTAGCTGAGAAACATCAATAGGAAATGTTATTAAAGACTTGACACTTTCTGCAAACCATTTTCCCACACAGTTGATCATCCTTTGTCCCCTTTCATTTAGTACAAACATGGTCAAGTCACTTCCATTCTCTAAAAAAAAAGACAGTCAATGTTCCTCTCCAGCAACATTTTTTTTGTCCTTTCTCTTCAATTACTATGGGCACAGAATATTGCAATAGTTATCCCTAGCTGAGTTTCCATATATCTTCCAGAAACCACTAAAACACAGTCCTTAGTACACTCTGCAGATTACATGAAAAGAAATGCCCCATTTTACTTATTTTTTTATTTAATAGCTTCCTTAAGCCATTTTCCCCCATCTTTGTCTTTCTTCTGCTATTTGTTCCTTTCTCAGATTTATTTTTACCTCACCTGAATCACTATGTCAGTCCATTATAAACATAAAAATATGATCTCAAATCCTGTCATAATTTTCTCCATGGTTACCAGAGTTCCCTTGGCCTTGTGCATTTTCCTTTTAAATTATTTATTTCATGAAACCTCTTCTCAGAAAACAAATTTATTTTCTATTGTTACATGGCAGCATATCCTAGAACTGTATTTTTGCCCAAAAATTTACCACATGTAACTTTCGGATCTTATAACTGTAGTAGAAAATCTCATCTCTCCTAATATTTATTGCAGAAAAAAAAAAAAAGCCCAAATAAACCCAGCGTTGGCATGGATCTGTTTCAGATGACTATTTTAGAAAGAAAGGCTTCCTCATTGCATCATATTTCAGCTATGAAAGAGTTTGGGTGGTTACCTATTAGAGTCCTGTATCCCTAGTCAGGATATCAAAGCTAAGATCTCCATTTGAGTTTAGATTAATATTTTACTGGATTCCCAACTGTAAATTTCATTTCAGTTGCCTAAACCACGTATTTCACACTATTCTTTTTTGCTGCCTTGCTCTTGTCACCAGTAATGTCTATCCATCTACGTACATCCAGACTTTTTTCTTGGATGTCAACTTCAAATCATATTTCTTGCTCAAGTCATCATATCTAGGTTATCTATATCTTGACAAGTTTTATTTTTACAAATGAGACAATGAATGTCTATCATTTTAACCTTTATTACCTTAGTCCTTTTTTGTTTCATCTCAAATGAAAAGCTATTCAAGATACACAGGACAAATTCATAATTCACTCCTATTACTTTGATGATACAAATTCTGTCTTTTTATTTCTCTGTTGGATTCCCCTCTTTATCATATCATAAATGAAAGTACAGAAAAAAAAGGCTTCACAGTATGTCAATAGTATTTTCATTTATCCTTCAACATCAAGGTTTCACCTTGCACTTGCCACTCACAAAGTGCTCACAAAATAATTCCCTCTCCATGTCCTCAAGGGCAGTTCCCTATCTATAATTAACAATGAATTATTGTTTCCTTGTGATTGTTTATGTATTAATCATAATACCATTATGGGTTCTTTTTCACACTTGCATTGCAAGCTACTTAGGGAAAGAAGAGCTTTGCTTCATTGTACAAACCCCTCTCAAGTGGAGTCTGGACAAGACCTTCTTCTATTGTGCAAATAGAATTATAAAATGAAAACAATATATTTTTTATGCACAATTTTTGTGTGCATGCTTTGTATAACAGGAAAGTTTCATACCATAATGTCATGACAAGACACGGGGAGAGATTATTTCTCTTCGTCAATGGATGTTCTGTGACCCACAATTAAATTAATTAGTTCAATATATTCATATCTCTGAATCCTTGCTATTAAATTCTCAATTGCTCTCTAAAAATTACTTTAATTGAAGTAAAACTAGCAAAGTACAGTCCATTGGTATTCTGTGACCTGTACTGTCATATTATGACAATTACTTTGATATAAATATTAGATATTAATTTAGCCATGAAAAGTACAACTATTTTCTATCATGAATGCAGCATTTTTACTTTCTAGGGTTCTTCTCATTCAAATGGAATGAAATAATTTCAATATTCTGACAATAAAGTGAAAAGTAAGTTCTTTTTCGATTTTTTTGCTAATAGTTGTGATCCAGTTTTAAACATTAATGCAAATGGTAAAATGAGGAAAAAACACATAATTACTTGATTAATTTATTAAATTAAAGGAAACAGTCCAGAAGCAAGAAAACTACTTCAGAGTGATGAAAGTTGTTATCATCTATGGGTTTTTAATGTCATCAGAAGGTACCATAAAAGTGGATTCTTATCAATAGGCTGAAATAATGGAAAATTTGAGTGTTGCACAGGAAGATGATCTGAAATATTTGTATCAGGAATTAATCTACCCCTCTACCATGGTATGATGCAGTACATGAGATTTCCATGTAAAGCCACAGAAAGGGCAAGTGAGTGTACACTTATCTCACCTCTGACCAAATCCAAAACTGCACCTGGTGTCAAGGCACCCAATGCAGCCTCTGAGAAAACATCCACAAGATTATCAGCCCAGACATAAATATAGCAGAGGAACCATTCACAAAGGGCAGATATCACACAGCTGGTGCATGAGGCACATATACAGGAGGCACATCCATGTTTCACAGCAACAGAGCAGGAAAAGAAATTTTAACTAAGAACCCCAGGTATCATTCTTGAAGGACATTTTCATGGATATTTCTGTTTTCTTAATTCTACTCAGCTGCTACGACCTGTGCAAATCAGATAAATTTCTAAACTGAAGTTATGTGGGACATATAATTAGTGAATCAATTGATATTTTGCCCCTACAATTTTTTGAGTAGTTTGCATAGCATACGAAATCATCTTCAGGGGTAGAGCACAGAGGCAAGAGGTATGTGAAACCTAACCTACAAGTCTGAGTTTTCAGGAAAAATGAATACAAAACCAACTACTGATTACAGATGTTTCTTTGCAAGTTCCAGGCTGAAACATTTTAGTGTAGTAAAACAATGAGGGCATTCCTTAAAATTTACACTTACTATCATTCTAAGGTTGAAATTAAAAAAATTATTGGTTTCTTTAAAATGTTTTTTGCTGTACATATAAATTAACTTTTATCTCCATGACAGCTTGTTTCCACAGCTGGTCTTTTAAGTTATAATCCTCAATTTGGCTTCTGAACAGAATCCACACTTCAGGTTTTTTATTAAATATTCAATCCCCTTCCTAACGCTTGTCAGAAACCAACTTTTGAACAGGAAAACATAAAGAAGTACACTTTAATTGTTCCTTAAAAGACTTCTGTGCAAATTTTAAGTGCTAGGAGATCACTAAGAAAACCCTGAACAGTCACACCTCCTTTCATAGGTTCTGGATTTGCACACAAAAATATTTTCACAATCTTTTCTACCTCAGTTTTCAGAAACATTTGTCAAGAGTAATACTCTATATTTAAGAACACTTATAAGCAAAAAGGTGTTCTTTTCACGTATTTAATTTATATAAAGTGTGTCTATGTCTCTCAAGATGAATTAACATGGGTAGAATACTGAGACTTCATAACATATGCTCAACAACAGTCATAGCCAAAGTTCAAAGAATTATTAATCCCTAGTAATTACCATTCTGTAAAAACCTGTTGAGGCATTGTAAGACAAAGGACTTGAAAATTTACAATTTCAAAATAAAAATAAAACTAATTATTAAAAAAAATATTATGTTTTTGTTAGTGGCAAGCAGAGAATCAAGAGAAATAACAATATGTGAACCTTACCAAATCTCACTTTTACTTA
>WBNQ01052304.1:0-44446 GCA_013401375.1 Spizella passerina | reverse complement strand
CTCGTGTGGTTATAGATAGATTCAGTCAGAAGAGAGGTGAATCTCTGCTGGAAAATGACGTGTCTGGGAAGATTTGAATTTCTCTAACAACTCCTGCATGTACTCGGGCTCACTGGGGTAGAGAGCAGACTCCTTCTGCATTTCTTCCGGCTCTTGCAGACTGAGGCAACTGTGACAGTGATAACTCGCAGCGATTCAGGAAACAGTTTCCTTTTTCTTAAACACCAAAGGCCACAGCTCACAATGTCCTGCAGTGAGATTTGGAGTGAGGGACACTCCACACATCCCTGCAGTGCTCAGGACCTGGGCTGCTCTTTGTGCAGCATGTGTGAGGTGCTTCAGGTCTGGGTTGTGATGCTCAGGGAAGGCTGACTCTGAAACCAAGAGCTCTGTTCCTGTCGTTGGGATTTCTGTAGCACATGCTTCCTTCTGGATCCACAACTTTTTTGACCAGTGAGGAGAGCATGATGTAAGAGATAACTAGAGAACCTCCCTGCTGGGAGTTTAAACATTTCTTTCTCTTAAGTGGCTGTTTCCTCCTTGCCTCCATGCTTGGCTTTTCTTACCAAGTGTATCTAACAGCACAGGTAGTATTCAGACAGAAGAGAAATTAATCACGCCACTTCTCATACAGGCTTTGAAGACAGATAGATGTTAATAGTTGCTGCTTTTTTGATATAGCTGAAAGGTGCTAGAGTGCTGCTACGCTTAAACCTTAAAAGAGATTATCAGTTCTTTTAGCTGCATTCACTTGTTAGGCAGGAGAGCTTAGTTTAAGAGTTTAGCATTAGTGAAGGTTACTTGAATTTGCTTCCAGAGATGGTAATTATTAGCTCCTCAGTTGAGCCAAGAGAAACCTGTGAGTGGTTTAACCACAGGAAGTGTATTCTACCATTGCTCGTTTCTAGATTAATTTCTTTCAGGCATGTAGCTAGTCACTTTTGAATTACTAAATGCTAAGCAGAAAACAAGTTCAAATAATTCATAGAACTTAAACTAATTAATAGGATTATAATCTTTGTGCATAGTTGTAGCTGTGCATTTGTAAGCATTCTGATACTCTAAATATTTCTGTTGTCATATACAAATATTGCAAAACTTGCTCTAAATCTTAACACATTTATCTGCTCCTTTGTTTTTACCATCTCTGCTGTGAAGTTTAATTACAGCAAGCGTGCAAGTTGTTTTAAGGACTGAAAAAACCTCTTTTTCTTTTCAAGTATAAGAGCTATTGCTGTACTGTTCCCTATCCAAGTCATTGGCTGTACCTTTTCCATTTCAATAAGCATTAGTATTTTATATTGTGTGAGGGTACAGTTGTTCACAATAAAAGGTTGCAGTTAAGCTAGGGTTGAGGAGGAGCAGAAGACAAGTGCTCCAACAGGTGAGCAGCCAGAGGCTTTCAGGTGTGGGTGGTGCTCTCAAAGGGTGAAGGTATTGATCTGCTTGTGACTTTCCTGGCTGCTTTTTGAGCAGCAGTTGTTGCCTGGACCCAGCTCTCTCATCCTTTGAGTAATCAGGAGATGCAGGGCTCTTCCTGCTGCCTCTCTCCCTGCCTGCTGTCTGCAGTTCTTTGCCCAGTTTATTCCTCATACCTGCACCAAGTAACCTGGTTTCTTGAGAACTGTTTGTTTGCCTCTTGCAAACTTTTCCAGAGAAAGCCTGGTAGCTGATGTCCCACCCAGTGTGCTTTTCATCTTCAGGGTTTCCACTGCTGGTTCTGGGCAGCAAACAGACAATTGCTCCTGTAAGTGTGAAAGGGTAAAATATCTTAAAATAATGCCATATGTAAACTTCTGTGCTTCACCTTTTGGAAAATTATTTTGGGAGAACCTAAAGTTTCTGTTGTGTCTCCATCTCATTCTCAGTTTTGCCTTGCATCTGGGGCCTTCCTTGCAAAGTTGCCAGCTCTGCCCCCAGGTCTGCAGGTTGTCTCTTTGGCTAACTCTATGTTCTTTCTGTTTAAAGCCAGCAAAGTTGCCCTGTGCATGGCAGTTTGGTTTGGGATGCCAGCTCTGCCTTCACCTCCTGGCACAAGTGTGCCCATTGTGCCCATCGGAGCAGGGTGTGTGTGGGACAGGCATTGGTGCCTGCCAGAGGCTGATGCAGGCTCCAGTGCCTGTTGTTGGTTATGGTTGTGCATGTCTGCAGAGGAAATGTACCCCTCTGTCTTTGAAAGACACTCAGAAGGTTTTCTATAAACAACAATAAAATGGGAAGTTACCTAGGAAGTGCAGCCTGTGGAGCTGCTTGTAAGAGAGGCAGTGCTTGGTGGTTTCATGCCTGCACTCCCACATTCAGTGAGAAGCTTGCTGTGAATCTGACACAGACACAGGCTCTAGCTAGCCTTGGGCCAGTGCATCTGGAGGATCATAGTTTATTGTGACTTCAGTGTCACCAGCCCAGGCCCTGTATGTACAGAACAACAGAATTACTCTTAGGCTGCCCTCACAAGCATGCATATGCATGCATAAGGGTAATGGAGCCCAGATGAATGGCAGTGTGTGTACTTAGGCTGCTATTAACTGCAAGCCCTCATCCTGTCTCCTGGTATTTTGCCTGTTGTCCTTGATTGCTGAGGGTAATGCAGTGTGACTAGAACTGAAAGGACCATTTCTCTCCCTTCCCCAAATGTTTTCCTGTGTTTGACAGTTCTTTGCTGACCATCAGGATCTTTTTTATTATGGTCACAGAGAAACAGCATTGAACAGATGTTTAGATAATTTTAAACAGATGTCAAAGATCATAAAAATCTGCTGGGCAAAGGCTGGACTTGTGTCTGAGCACACTTAAAACCAAAATGAATACAACAGTAACAAATAGTCTCCTAACAAAACCAATTACATTTCCAAGTGATGGTGTGTCTAACTTATTTCAGAATTATTCAATTGACAGTAATGTCTTTGTGTATCCTTTCTCTGTGACATGTAAAAGCATCTGAGAAAATGCCCCTGAATCTGCTGTATAAAATAGGAGTAATGAACCTGTGCCCCATGCCCACAGGCAGCCCATGAGTTAATTTTGTGTGGCATGTGATGCCACAATTCCTCCCCTCCTCATATTATGACTAGATAATATTAAGGTGTGTATATTAATTTGCAGTCTTCTAAGTGGTTTTGAAAGGGCTCTGAGCCAGAAAGAGATAATCCATTTTAGTACAAAATACTCAGCCACAAAACTAAGGTAATTGTGGGGAAGGAAGGAGGAGGAATTTACCCACAGGAGCGTGTCTCTATTATTTTGTGTGAAATGAAAATGTGGTTGGACCAAAATAACTCCACTGTGGCTGCCACTGTCTTCCTGGAGCCATGATATTCCTAGCTATCATGCATACTGGGAGACATGGCTCCATGCTTTTTAAAATAAAATAAAAACTTTGGAAAAACTGGGATGTGCCAGAATTCCTGGTCTTGTTCAGACCTGTAGGAGTGATGGTCGCTGCCATTTGGTATAGATGGCACCTTAGCTCTCACACAGAATCATCAAATTTTTTAGATTGGAAAAGACCTTCAGGATCATATAGCCCAACCATAAACCCTACACTGCCAAGAACACCATGGAAATATGTCTAAATGCCCTAAATGTCTCCAGGGATGGTCCTGTTCAGAGGAGGTGGCTTTGGGTCACCAAAGTGAGCAAGATACAGGCTCGAAAGGGAAGCTGCTTTTTTTTTGTTTTTTTTTGGTCATGGCTTCTGCAATGTTTCACTTCCTGATAATTTTGTAACTTGTTTCAAGGTAAAAAAGAAGCACTTGACTTGGGAGAATTTATGGCGTGGTGTAGCCTGCTCAAGTATGTCCTAGCTACTTCTTTAGCAGGGAAATCCTGCGGAGGTTTGCTCTATGGTAATGCTGGGAAGGTTTGGAGTGGTTGTGCCTAGATGCCTGGCTGTTTTGAGGGGGGTGTGCCTGCCCATGTTAGGGTGTTGGTTTTCTTGAATTGCAGATGGCATCCAGCAGAATTTACCCTCCTGTACCCTCTTGAGGTGTGGTATTTTATCCAGGCCTGACAAGGGCCTCATGACCTCCTCCTGCTCATCTCTTCAAAGAAGATGTTGTTGTCATGGCTACATTTTGTAGAGGAATAAACATTGCTCCCAGCTTGGGTGCTTGTGTAATGGCTTGGTTCCAGGAAGGTGATGTTTTTGTGTGGATCCCTGCTCAAGGATGGCCAGATGTTTTCTGTGACCCGGGAGCAGCAGTGCCCAGGCTGGAGCTGGCCATCACTGGGGCACGGTTTGGGGTCAGTGCCACTGTCAGCAGCACCACCCTGGGCTGGGAACAAATGCCTGCAAGCAGAGAAGACTCCTAGAGCGTTGTTTCTAGAGGTCTGTGTGGAGCTGATCCTGCTTGTTTGTTGCCAAGAGAGGCAGAGGCTGGGATGTGCTGGTGATGGGAAGCGTTTCCCTGTGCTGGCTTTGCGGTCTGTTCAGGCAGGAGCCAGGCCAAGTCCCTTCTCCTCTTCCTGGAGCTGCCCCACCACTAACAGATCTTTGCTTGTGGAATGAGCAGCTTGCTCTTTAGGAACCACTTTTGCAGTTAATTCTGTCTTCAGGCTAATAACTAATGCTTCAACTAACATATTATGTTTTTAGGCTTTTTTTTAACCTCTGTCTAGAATTTTGGAACTAATACTAACCTGGTGCCAACAGATGCCTACAGGAGCCGGATATTGTAGGTATAAGCCTGGTAGGCAAATATTTCAAAGTATATTCTGATAGCATTGACCATTTCCTTTGTCTTTTATTCCTGCTTTTTTCAACGCCCTACTTCACACACTGCCTCTGTGTGTTGCAGAGCATACAGGTGGGCTAACCTTGCTGACAGACTACCTCTGTATTTTAACACTTTAGTGCATTTTTCTGGCTGTTCCTGTATTTAAATTAGCTTTTTTTTGTTGCTTCCAGAAGTACATATCTGTCATTTGTCACTTTTTTTGTTAGCTAGAAAGCTTGGGCTGGCAAGTTCCCACAGCTGCTGTCTGTGGCTTCAGCCTTTTCTTCTTTGCTTCACTAGAAACATGTAACAGCATGTTGGAAACCCTTCAGCCTGGTGATGGGTGGGAATCAAAGCATTACAAAATTACATTTAAAGGGGAGAAATTATTTTGCAGTTTCAACCAAGGGTTTGAGGTCATTCTTGGACGTTTGCAAGGAGCTGGTCAATAAATTACAGCATTTAGTTGTGGCTAGGTAATTGTGACATTCTGAAAGAGCGTGTGCTTTTTGATGACAGACATTTGCATGTGTTTTGCTTTTGGGGGAAGAAAAATCTTTCCTGTCTGCAGATGTACAACCAAAAATGGAGGCTGTTGAATGAATTTCTTCCATGCAGTGCTGAACCTCCTGGCCTAGCAGGCTTGTCTGCTTGATGTTTGTTCTTCGAGTTACGAGCTGGTTTTTTATATAGGGACGTGCATTTTTGTGCTGGAATTATTTGTCAAGGCTTGCTCTGTTGTTTGTAAAGAGTTCTTGGGGAGAATGCCCTCACAAAGCCCTGCTTCCCCTCACAGCTGCATGCTGCTGCATTTTTGTGGGGAAGTAGGCAAAACCAGAGCAGTTAAACCCTGCATATGGTCTTAACTCATGTACCTGATGGCATCTGTTTACTGAGCTGAGGCTTCAGCTCCTTTCCATAAAGGAATTGGTTTCTTATGGAAAACCCTTGTGTTATTGAATTATGTGTAGGATTGCTTCAAGTGCCACGTGTTGATATCCTTAATAGCACAAAGTCTGCAAATAATCTCTAGTGATGAATAATTTTCTATTCAAGCATTAGCATTTTTATTCTGGTAATTTTTTGGATCTTATTATGTGGCCTGTTTTCTTCCTCACCTTGCGGCCTTTGTAATTTTCTAGACTTGCTGCTTGAACAAATGTCTTTTGTCCATGCAAAAGCTGTAGGAAAACAGTTGTTTGGTGTCTGCTTGGTTGCATACCTCTAGCTACATGTCTCTGTAAATGAAGTACTGCCAGAAGTAAAGAGCATATAACTTACAGAAATTTAAGAGTAAAAATCAGGTAATGTATCTGCAGAGTATTAACTGAAAAGAAAGCAGCAGTCAACTGCACCATTTGGTGCACAAGCTTTCACATTCTAAATATGATGAAATAATTTCTGAAATTATTTGAAAGGAAATGAGTGTGAGCATTAATAAGCTTTTATGTGCACTTTGTTATTAATAGTGTAGATAATACCATTCAGATGGAGAACATAACCCATTTCATCACAGCATCATTTTAACATGATAGGCTCCTTGCCTTTCCAAGGTGAAAGAGCCACAGATTGCCTTCTGAAATCTCATCCTCTAATGAAGTTTTGCTTTTGGCTGTATCAAATCTAGACCAGCTTTGCAGGAATATGAGGAAGGTGCTTTGTATTTATAACACACTGGTAGCAGCACCAGACTTGTTGTGCTTCTATGTATAAAGTTAATTTTTCCCATACTGCTAAGAGATAAAGGTGGACATCATATCCTTTTCTCTAGTGTTTTTATTCTTGCCTCTCTAGGTGTTTGTTTTGTTTTTATATTTAAGGTGACTTGTGTTGTCTTCTGTGCAATAAGGCAGCACAACAAAGCTGTGCCTGTGCTGTGGGGCCTTGCTGGCAGCAGTGGATGGGTACATCAAGCTGTGTGGTGTCACCAGGCTGGGCTGGTGTCACTGCTGGGGCCAGCCCTCTTGCCGTGGGAGCTCGTGCCAGCAGGGAGCCTGGCATCTTGAAGCTAGAACCCCACAGTATTACCTGGTAAAACACTGATTTGCTCAGTGGGGTCTTTAGTTGTTTCTCATGCCCAGGGTAAAAAATGAAAGAACAAGGGCCTGAAAGACCCTATATTGTCTTTCTGCTTCCAGCTGTTTTAATGTGCTTGCCAATGCAACATGCAGCACTTATCTCCAATTTAGAATCAAGAGAGGGACTTATTTAGTCATTGACTCCAGGAACATTTCCAAAGCGTTCTACCAATAAAGTCAATGTGGTGTGCCAGGTTCTGCAACCATTGCCTCTGTTTGAAAGGAGCAGGCTTAGGTGAGTGATCTTGTTGCGCCCTGCTTGGCATGAATCAAGCCTAGTATGAGGAATTTATTTTCTTTTAATGTAAACAAGCCTTGATCCTTTAGCTATATCCATAATCCTGCTCCTCTTTAGGGGATGTGGCCCAGCTTCTGATGGGGTTTTCTGCAAGGGGAGCCTGTGGCTCCAATTACCTTTGGCTGGATATGAACCTGAGACTTTTTTTTTTTTTTTTAAGAAGCTGCCAAGGTGGTTTTAGAGCTTGGAGAGAAGGGGTGAAAGGAGAAGAGTTGCCCTGGACAGCTGAGGCAGAGAGCAGGAGGGATGATAGGAGGAGGCAGAGGAGAAGGCAGGCACTGTGTAGCTGAAGTTGCAGTGCTGCTGCCTGATGGCCCTGCCAAGAGAAGATGTTTGTTACCCTTGTCACAGCTGGAGAACTGCTGCAGAGAAACTCTGACTTGAGTCAGGCTGAGAAGGGGGCTGGTGACAGAGCAGGAGCCAAATCCAGATTTACCTCTTTCAGTGGCTGATTCACAGTGATGCCCTTCCTTCCTGCAGGTTGTTTTAGCACTGTTTACTGTGTGGGCTGATGCCAGTCTCATGATGTTGCAAGGTGACAAATGAACGGTGGCATGCATTGTCACAGTGGTGTTAAATTCAATGAACACATTGGGGTTTTAGATATTTGTTCTGTAAACTGTAAAATCAGAATTGCTGCTGCTTAAGAGCAAGTGCTCTGTTAGGAAATGGTTTCTAGGTCACCTGGTAGGTAAAGACTTACTCTGGCTGGTTGCTGTGGGTGGCTGTCTTTGGTCACTAATCCTGTGTCATGGGCTTAGTGTCCTGGCAGCGCAGATGGTAAAAGTGAGATCAGCCTGTTATGCATCAATACTGCTTGTTTAGCCTAAATGTCCTAATAATCCAGGACTGCCTGCCTCTGCCATGGAGCACACACACATGTGAAGCTGGGTCATTCAGATAAATGGAGATTAGCCTCTCAAATCTGAAAACTTACTGTCAGTGGATTAGATGATGCCCTTTGGGTACATTTCACACAAGCTCCATTTCATGTCTGGCTCAAACTCAGCAGTCTTAGAATCATAAAATCATTTAGGCAGGAAAAAACCCTTAGGATCATTGAGTCCAGCTGTTGAAAACACCATTAAACAACCATCACAGCTGGCACACTACAAACTCATCAGGATACAACACAGTCCTGCAGCAGAAATGTGGTTTAACGTAGTGCTGGCTGATTCCCATCCCATCTTCGAGTCATTTAGATACCTCCTTAAGTAGGGATCAATACATTTAAATTCAATTGTAACTTAGGTAATCCACTTGAACACAAAGCAGGCATTTTAAACCCATTCAGAAACCCCACCCATGTCTTCTCACTCAGCTCTGCTTATTACAGGTAAATATTCATAGACATATAACCTAGTTTCTAATTAGAAGTTGTTCCTCCTTCCAGAACAATTTTCAAGAAGACTGGTAAATTTGTCCATCCCCCCTGCTTCCCAGAGGAGTGTTATGTCTTTTCTGCAAATGGGAGCTAATGGAGCTGAACAGATTCACCCTCCTCCACAGCCAAGGCTCAGACCAGCTAAAGCAGCCATGTAGCCTGTGCAGCCCCAAGAGTGAATTCTGCACACCTGGGCTCTCTGAGGATGTGCCCACTGTTGGTGGGGAGATCACACAGCCCAGGAGCACCTGCATGCTGTGGCTTGGCAGGTGACCTGGGGTGGTTACAGAAGCCTTGCCTTTATCCTCTTCCTACAGGCATAGGCACAGCTTTCACATTAATCAGGGATTGCATTTGGGATCTCCTGGTTCCTGTTCCTGAGTAGAGTTTGCATATCTTTAATGGGGTTTTATGCATGCTTGGTGCCCTCCAGGGCAGGTTTGTGATTCACCAGAGAGCTGTCTGGAGAAGGAGAGACAAATGACAGTAAACCACAGAGCAGGCACATGATCTTCAGCACTTCTTGTTCCCGTGGGGCTGGCTGAAGACAGCTCCAAACAACTGTCTGAAAACCCTTGTGTGACTCCTAAGGGATGACTCTGTGCAGACACATGGTCTCCAACCCTTCAAAGACTTGCACCTTTCAGACACTTGTCTGGGGAATTCTTCAGTTGGCTCTGTGGTAGGGACAAAAATTAAAAGGAGGTGTACAAGCAGGTGTAATTCAGTGCCTGAAACCTCCAAAAAGCTTTAGCATAGAACAAGCTTTCTCCAAGGGCTTGTGTTCATCTGCTTGTCCAGGACCAAGCAAATAGGGAAGGGTCTGACCCACAGAAGTAACAAAATCTCTTTATGCATTTTTTTTTCCTTTGAGATTATTGAGCTGTTCAGAGTTTGCTGGACTGAATTGCACTGCTACTTGCTGGGATATTGTAACATCAAAAAAAAACCAAGTACAGTGACAATAACTGCTTCACCTCTGTGGGTACAATTCCAACCACAGTGCCACATTTGTTTTATTCCTGATGCTGCTTCTGTTGATGTATTTTGTTTGCTTTCAACCAGTAGGCTTTGAGAGAGCACTCCAGAGTTTTGCCTGTTCTTAACAAAGTGTTCAGCTGATACATTAACTTAACCTTGAACATGTGCAGTAATATTTTTAAGCCACGGTAGATGTTTCACCAGTAAGGTAATTCTCTCTAAAGAGGGATAAACAGTTTGCTCAGCCAGAGGAGAGCTTGCTAGCTTGTGCCTTACTGCATAAATTCATGCATGTTGTACTGCCCCACAGAGTTGTGCTGGGCCCTGGTGTTCATAACATGACAAGTGGAATCACCATAAAAGCCATCTTTCTGCTGAGGTCTGCCTTAACCAAGCTGAAAAGCCAGTCAGACCTATTTTATATTGCCCATGCCCCATTTTTGGGAAACAAATGTGGTTGAAGACAAGCTTTGTATTACCAGCAAGCTTTAGAGGGTAGTAAAACTGCCTGCAGAAATATAAGCAGAAGGGGCTTTAATTGGTTGGGGTTTTCCCTGGTGCTCTCTTTACCTGCATAGCAGAGCCAGGTTTGGGATACTGTCTCTGGTTTCTTGCTCTACCACCGGGCAGGACTTGGTGCTGATTTGCCTTGAGATGTGGGAGAACTGCCACAGGCTGGGCAAAGCCAGAGCAGCTTTATTGGCAGTGACTGCCCAGGTCCTGCCTCTGGGAAGGGGCCGTGTCTGTGCAAAGCTTTTGTTCCCCATCCTGAGGATTAGGGATCCAACCTGTGGCCTTCTTTCTTTCACTGTGGGGTCTGCCTTGTTAGGCTGCCAGCCCTTTCCCTACATAGTGGCTAACCCTGGATTTAAGGACCCCAGAAGGGACAACAGAGTTCAAGTGTCTTTTTGATCTTTGTTGCTGAGGCAAAGTTGGATCATTTGCTATGAGCTGATTTCAGTTGTGCTTGGAAATTTACTGCAACAGCTACTCTAAAAAACCTATTCTGAAGAGATATTTTGGTGTGGGCGCTCATATTCTTGCATAAGAGCGTAGTTTGCTGGTCTGTCTTAGTGAACCATGGAACTAAAATAATTCTGACTAACCATTCAAGAATAGTGCTTTTGGTAAATGCCTGAGCACAGAAAAGCCCACTACAAAGAACAAAGGCATCCCCATCCCATCCCAATTGCAAAGAGGATGTTCTTCCCAAGGTATTTAAATAGTTCTGTTCATTCATGTTTGTTTAGAAAAGAGCAGTGGTAAGTTTTATGTTGCATGGCTTAAAATATTTCATATTCATTAACAAACAAGTACCAATTAATTTTACATTATGATGCTTAAGGGGTAGACTACAAGGAATGGTATTTAGCTGTGGCTGTTTGGCAATTATGACCTTGTATATAATAACAGACTCAATAAATTCTTGATGTGAGAGAGCACCATTAATCAACACAGAGTTAATTAACTGTGCTGCTTACTTGGGAAGTGCTGTGCAGAATGGTCTGAATCTCTGCAGTGCTACAGGCTGAAAATGTTTGATTTGTCTGATACCTGCCTTGTTTACATAGAAATTTCCCTCAAAATTGATGCTGAAGAGGGAGCAACACTTCCTCCAGGTGACTGAACACCGATCCCACAGGTCATTTTCTTCCATGGCTCTGACACTCTGGCAGACTTACATGGGTCACTGTGTCACTCAGGCTTTCTGTCACCTCCATGTCGAAGGTGGAAGCCTTTGGATGAGTGCTGCAGTGCTGGTAATGGAAAGTGCTCTTGCATCAATGGTTTTGTTTAGGTTAATCCTATAAGACTACCAGGAAATTAGGAATCATGGTGATAATTAAGAGTTACACTCATCAGCTCTAATTTAGACTTTATACAGGACTGTTTTTTCTTGTGTATTTTTTAAATAATCTGAAATGTAGTCCAAAAATGGGAAAATGTACAACCTACCCCTTAAGCATCAGCACATGTTCAGAGAGACAAGAATCCACCTCTGTACCACTCACCCCTCCACACTCCAAAAAGATCTTTTCATTTTCCTGATAATGTGATACTTAGAAGTATGAAACTGTCTTGGCCTTTTGGAGTGGCCATCCTTTGTTGGCTCAGTGTGCATATTAATGTGAAGGATGGATTTCTAACCTGGAATTGTACATTTTAAGGTATATTTTAAATTATATATATACATTTATATATGTACATTTTTATTACATTGTACATCATCTGTCTTTTTTGCTGTCTCTTGAACCACTTTAATATCTGAGATCACTGTGGACTGTCACAGAAGGATTCAAAGGTCTGAGCCATGAGAATGCTTTAAGCTTGCTGAGAACAGTGCTCACTAAGAGCCAGTTTGGCGAGTTTGAGTTGCTCCAATAGGAGAGAAGTGAGAGAAAGCAACTGTTTTCTTGCTGCTGGAATGTGAAACCTCCTGAATTCATATGCCCTGTTTTTATTCTTGAAGTTAATTTAACTTAGAGGTATAGCACAAGCAATCTTCTCTCTTTTCCTTTTTTTTAAAGTAAGTGCAGTTAAGTGTAATCCTTCATCTTCTGTCCCCTCTCTGCCATCTGGGCTCTTAGTCTTAATGAGAGCCTGTTTAGCAAATAGCTAATACAAGAGTGGCTTGGTATTACTACCACGAGAGATGGCAACCAAATAGGGCCAGAAATAGATGAGCAGAAACTGTGTAGTCTGAAAGTGTAATGGAATGCTCTTTACCACTTATAATGATGCAACTAATTATAGGGGCCTGAGAGTGGGGAAGGGAAGGAGAGAGGAAGAGATTTTCACTTGAGATCTCAGGGCAGAGAAAAGTGATGGTTCAGCCAATCTCTCGTCTGCAAATTGGATTTTTCTGCTGCAACTACACAGCTTCTGTATTTGATATTGGAAAGGAAAGCAATAACTTTTAAATGATAGAAAAACAACTGTTCTTTTTCTTTTTTCCCCATTTTTTCACTACCCACTCTGGGAAACAGAAGTCAACTGACACCTCTTCTTATTAACCCCAAAGTGTTAGCTGGTGGTTATGGCCTGGCATTCCTCCTTTTCCACTCTCCCATCCAGCTCCCTCCCTGAGCGGCTGGCGTGGCTCCTGCTGGCTCTGGCTGCTCATCCCGTGCTCCAGCTGCCCTGCAGACAGCACTGCAGAGAGCCTGCTTCACTCAGGTATGTAACACCTCCTCAAATTCAGCCTTGAGCCTGCTGCTCCATCAATCCAGTGAATGGGCAATGCTGTACTAAGCTGGTATTAATGACAGCTCTTCCATTTCAGTGCTGTGGCCCTTGGTCCCACACACAGATGTTTCAAGAGATGCACTACATGCTACATGTATAGATCCTTAGCTTTTTTTTTTGTTTTAATTTCTGAGTTGCTTTCAACCATGGTTTTCTTTAGAGCCATGCATTTTATTCCTTGTTTGGAGAAGCCCTTTCTCCCTTGCCTGTATATTGGTGTGTGGGGGGATAGAATTTAAGAAAATAAATATAGTGCAGAAGGTAGTCTCACACCTGAGGAGTTGCAGCTGCGCTAATCACAAGATTAGGAACAGGCCTGCTCTTAAGAGGCCACAGCTGTGTCCAATAAGAAGAAGAGTGCTANGGGGTAGACTACAAGGAATGGTATTTAGCTGTGGCTGTTTGGCAATTATGACCTTGTATATAATAACAGACTCAATAAATTCTTGATGTGAGAGAGCACCATTAATCAACACAGAGTTAATTAACTGTGCTGCTTACTTGGGAAGTGCTGTGCAGAATGGTCTGAATCTCTGCAGTGCTACAGGCTGAAAATGTTTGATTTGTCTGATACCTGCCTTGTTTACATAGAAATTTCCCTCAAAATTGATGCTGAAGAGGGAGCAACACTTCCTCCAGGTGACTGAACACCGATCCCACAGGTCATTTTCTTCCATGGCTCTGACACTCTGGCAGACTTACATGGGTCACTGTGTCACTCAGGCTTTCTGTCACCTCCATGTCGAAGGTGGAAGCCTTTGGATGAGTGCTGCAGTGCTGGTAACGGAAAGTGCTCTTGCATCAATGGTTTTGTTTAGGTTAATCCTATAAGACTACCAGGAAATTAGGAATCATGGTGATAATTAAGAGTTACAGTCATCAGCTCTAATTTAGACTTTATACAGGACTGTTTTTTCTTGTGTATTTTTTAAATAATCTGAAATGTAGTCCAAAAATGGGAAAATGTACAACCTACCCCTTAAGCATCAGCACATGTTCAGAGAGACAAGAATCCACCTCTGTACCACTCACCCCTCCACACTCCAAAAAGATCTTTTCATTTTCCTGATAATGTGATACTTAGAAGTATGAAACTGTCTTGGCCTTTTGGAGTGGCCATCCTTTGTTGGCTCAGTGTGCATATTAATGTGAAGGATGGATTTCTAACCTGGAATTGTACATTTTAAGGTATATTTTAAATTATATATATACATTTATATATGTACATTTTTATTACATTGTACATCATCTGTCTTTTTTGCTGTCTCTTGAACCACTTTAATATCTGAGATCACTGTGGACTGTCACAGAAGGATTCAAAGGTCTGAGCCATGAGAATGCTTTAAGCTTGCTGAGAACAGTGCTCACTAAGAGCCAGTTTGGCGAGTTTGAGTTGCTCCAATAGGAGAGAAGTGAGAGAAAGCAACTGTTTTCTTGCTGCTGGAATGTGAAACCTCCTGAATTCATATGCCCTGTTTTTATTCTTGAAGTTAATTTAACTTAGAGGTATAGCACAAGCAATCTTCTCTCTTTTCCTTTTTTTTAAAGTAAGTGCAGTTAAGTGTAATCCTTCATCTTCTGTCCCCTCTCTGCCATCTGGGCTCTTAGTCTTAATGAGAGCCTGTTTAGCAAATAGCTAATACAAGAGTGGCTTGGTATTACTACCACGAGAGATGGCAACCAAATAGGGCCAGAAATAGATGAGCAGAAACTGTGTAGTCTGAAAGTGTAATGGAATGCTCTTTACCACTTATAATGATGCAACTAATTATAGGGGCCTGAGAGTGGGGAAGGGAAGGAGAGAGGAAGAGATTTTCACTTGAGATCTCAGGGCAGAGAAAAGTGATGGTTCAGCCAATCTCTCGTCTGCAAATTGGATTTTTCTGCTGCAACTACACAGCTTCTGTATTTGATATTGGAAAGGAAAGCAATAACTTTTAAATGATAGAAAAACAACTGTTCTTTTTCTTTTTTCCCCATTTTTTCACTGCCCACTCTGGGAAACAGAAGTCAACTGACACCTCTTCTTATTAACCCCAAAGTGTTAGCTGGTGGTTATGGCCTGGCATTCCTCCTTTTCCACTCTCCCATCCAGCTCCCTCCCTGAGCGGCTGGCGTGGCTCCTGCTGGCTCTGGCTGCTCATCCCGTGCTCCAGCTGCCCTGCAGACAGCACTGCAGAGAGCCTGCTTCACTCAGGTATGTAACACCTCCTCAAATTCAGCCTTGGGCCTGCTGCTCCATCAATCCAGTGAATGGGCAATGCTGTACTAAGCTGGTATTAATGACAGCTCTTCCATTTCAGTGCTGTGGCCCTTGGTCCCACACACAGATGTTTCAAGAGATGCACTACATGCTACATGTATAGATCCTTAGCTTTTTTTTTTGTTTTAATTTCTGAGTTGCTTTCAACCATGGTTTTCTTTAGAGCCATGCATTTTATTCCTTGTTTGGAGAAGCCCTTTCTCCCTTGCCTGTATATTGGTGTGTGGGGGGATAGAATTTAAGAAAATAAATATAGTGCAGAAGGTAGTCTCACACCTGAGGAGTTGCAGCTGCGCTAATCACAAGATTAGGAACAGGCCTGCTCTTAAGAGGCCACAGCTGTGTCCAATAAGAAGAAGAGTGCTACAGAAGAGTGGGTTAGCTGGTTGAGGAGAGCTGCTGGAGTTTGTTGGCTGTGCTGGGAAGACGGAGTCAGTGCTGCGAGGAGCCGCCCACGAGAAATCACTGAGAAGGTATGGAACTTGTGCAATAAGATGCCAACATTGGTGCATTTTCCTTCTTCATACCTCTTGTGTTGTCAGAGTGTGGAAGATGGTCTGTGCTTTCCCCTGTGCCTAGCTTGTGTCACGGAGTCCAAATGCTGGACTTTACTCCTTGACTTTACCCCCTTTTGTGTTTCCAGCACAGTTTCTCTTTTCCCTTTTTTTTGGCCAGCTGCTTCAGTGCTGTGAAGTCAGATGAAAGGTAGCAGTTAAAGCTCCCTTTGCAGCAGTCCTTCCCTTGGGTGTGTTGGTAAAAATCCCTTGGATCTCTGCTGAAGTTTCATCATCCCCTTCATTCTTATCTTCAGAAGAACTAGCATCATTCAGAAGTTCTAGGATCATTTTCTCCTGACACCGCAAAAAAACCTGAGCTGGGGGTAGTATAAGCAAGAGTTATTAGTTTTCAATAGTTTTAAGTATCATATGTCATTTGTGGCTGGCTCATCATTTCTGATGATTTCATGAAGACATTTTTCTCCATTTGTTTTGGCCTTATAAACAGCCCATATGCAGATGATTTTATGAATATGTTAGGTGTAAGTTGAAGAGGATAAATGACACTAAAGATCAGTTGGTTCTATGATATAGAAGATATAAAAGTAATGGATGCAGTCTGAGAAGGCTGAAAAATTGAAATGTAAAACAGCCATAGTAGCAGTGTGACATTTTAGACTATTTTTGAGTATGTGAAGGATGGGGAAGATGCAAGACTGGAGACAGGCAAATGCTGTGCCTATTTTAAAAGGGGGGAAGTGAGAAACCAGGGAATTAGTATAACACTAACACTTTGAAGTATACAAAGCAAGTTGTTGGACAGATTTATAAATATCTGGATGATGTTAAAGTAATTAAAAAAGAAAACCAGAGAAAAACATGGAAACAAATGTTACTCCTAATGAAGGGCTCCCATATCGTTTTTCTTAAAAAGATTCAGAGAGGTGGGAAGGCTTGTATTATTTCAGATTTTGGCACTACAAAACCATTTGTTACAGTTAATTTTTTTAAAGCTTTAAGTATGGTGAGGTGCAGCCTGGTTCCCCAAATTTCAGCAGCAGTTGAACTTCCATGTATTTAATGGCATCCGGCCTTTTTTGATAATATGAGGAGGATTGTGATGTCAAAAACTCATAAAATGTCTTGTTCCCAGAAGTCTTTGGCATGACAGAATTTCTGTAGATTCTTAGAATCTCAGGATTTCTGAGAAGTGAAGTCTCTGCTGTTGACTTTTCTTCTCTATTCAGGGAAATTGGACTGGGTGCACATTTTTTGGAGCTTGCAGACCCCCAGCAGAATCTGCCCTGTGAAGGCCCCGGACTCTTGCGAACTGCTCCAGCCGCGAGGGGAATAATGGGGAACAGTGAATGCTGGGCTTGTTCCTCATATGGGTGTGATGATAGAGGCTGACACCTGGGCCATTTTCAACTGTTTCTAAAGTGGGGAGCTGATAAAATAACCCACAGTATCTTCACCATTCCTTTCTCATGACTCTTCTTTGCAGACCTCAGAAGGGACCTCTTCACTTCCTGACAGTGATGCAGCTTTCTGATCCAGCTTTTGCCATAGCTGCAGCAAACTTGGTCAATAGTACAGGAAGAAGAACTCTTTTGGCATGGATAAAAATTACAGAATTTTGTTGCCAAGGCAAACAATTCTAGTTTAAGCATGCTGAAAAGGGGAAAAATATGCCATTGTCTAGTTTAGTGAAAGCTGTAAAACTGAAGGAAAATTAATGTACTCTAAAATATGTGAGGAATTTGACAGTGTCTGAATTTACCCAGCATTATAAGGTAGCAATTGCTCGTAGATACTGACTCTTCCTTCAGAAGCATTTTTAATCCTTAAATGGTGCACTGAAGTTGTTTTCTTGCATTCCAGTATAAATATTTCCATCATGTTACAAAACAGATGAATGAATGAATGGAAGAGAGAGAGAGATAAAGTGATATTATCTGATGACAAGATTTCTTCTTAAGAAGTCTAAAAGAGCTGTGTGTTGCAGGCATTCTGATTCTGTTGGTATAGCTGAAAGACGATTGAATGGAAGTTTTAACATTGGGATGTGACATGGGTGTCTTTGTATCAGAATTCCTCCTTGAAAAAGACTCTTGCTTAATGGCTTACCAGATGAAGGAGTTAACCTCTTACAATATTTGTTATATATTTGGAATTTCGAATATTTGATTCATCTGGCTGCAGCTAGACAAACCAGAATTTCTGCTGCTTGTATGGCTTTTAAAGGTTTGATATATTTGGCTCCTTTCTAACTTTATAATAAATTCCATCTGAAAGGAGCAGTGATTAAGGAGAGTAAGAGAACAGATACCTATACACAGCAGATTTCAGAGTACATTTACCTGTTTCTCATGATTGTAGAACATACACTGTAATTGCTTGAGAGGCCTTCAAGCTGAAGAGAATTAAGTCTAATCTTGAAAACAAAGGACAATTTAGATGAGGAGAGGAACAGTAGGGAATGTGATTTCTGCATGCCTCAAATACCTGGGATGGGTTATTTTGTGATTTGAGAAGCCTTTGTGGTTAGGTAGGAGCTCTCTGTGGCTGATGCCAGTTCTTTTTGAACTCCATGCTCTCAAACCACATGTAAACATTACCTTTACCTCACTGGGTTGGCTGGGTCTCACAGATAGATTTAATGCATTCTTGAAAGCATTTGAGCTTGTTGATCTCTTTCCCATTCCAGTCAGTTCCTAATGAAACCACTGCAGGTGCTTGTTCCAAACAGGGATCTCCTGGGGGAGCTGGAGTAGAGAACAGGAATGATGCACTACTGTGTTTCCATTGGGAAGGAGCAATAAAGACATCATGCTTACAGCATTTCCTTGTGCAAACCTTAGGAACTGTCTTTTTAGTGACTGTGCTGTTCCAACATGGACTCTTGGGCATGGCTCTTCCTTGTCCCCCTGAATGCAGAACAAATGTCCATCTGGTTTTGTAAAGGTGTAGGTTTGCACACAAGCAGCCACACTTCCCTGATGTTCCAGGAGGCCCCGGCCTATCGGCAAGCTTCCATTGCAACCAGCGGTGCCAATGTTTGCAGTTCTGGGGCTGCATGGCTGAGCCCAGAACCCATTGCTCAAAAAGGAACAGTGCTGTTTCTCCCTCTCTTACTGTACTCCTCCAGAGCTTGTTAAAGTCAGTATTCACCATTTGGGGTTACTGTCTTTGTGTTGTCAACACTTGAATCTTTCATAAAAAACTTAACACCATCTTTCCCACCTCATCCTGGCTCCAAACTGTTATTAAATTCAGTGTGTTGATCCCCTGTGATATTTCTCTCCTTGTTATCAGAGTAGCTGAGACCCTTTGGCTGCCTTTGCTTTTGCCTTCCTGAACTTTGTCTTGCTTCCTTTTGAACCACCCAAAGACTGTCTCTGAAACTATCCTATAATTATTTTCATCTGTTTACTTTCTTTGAATTTTTCTCCTGCTGTATTCTTGTCTTCTGGAGCTATTTTTTTTGCTTTATTTTCTGCCAGCTGTGATTTTGCTTGGCTAATGCTCTTGGCACCATTGCAGAGTTTCTGTAGAGAGAGGAGGCCTCTGCAGATGGCCTGTGGGCAAGCTGCTGTGGCCAGGGGCATCAGCTCAACGTGCTCCCTAAAACCAGCACCCAGGTCAAGGTCTGGTGAGGCAGAGCCAGGTATTTCTTGTTAAATGAGGAATGCTTTGTGTGATTGCACATATGCCAGGGGTGATTTTACACCCAAGTACTTTGTGAACAGTGAAACTTCCAGATAGCGTCCCCTGTTTCTTGGTTGAAATCGTTTCAGCAAAGAAATTCCTCATTGAAAGTCGTTCTCTGTCACAGGGCCATAAAATATTGTGCCTTGTATTTTGTATTCTGTCTGGCTTTGAAGTATCTGGTGCCAAAATCCGTGTGTGAAGCACTCTGACATGCTATTAGAAGGCGCCTACATTTATAGCTGCAATTCAGTTTCTAAAAATGTTGACTATTTTATTAAAAAGAATTTATTTGGATGTGTGGCTTAAAACAGCAATAAAGCCATATCCTGTCTCTAAAAGGTAAGTGTGATTGAACATTGAGGAATGTGTTCAATATACAGATATAAATTAAAAATTCAATTCCTGAGTGCTGTAATAAAAGAAGTTAGTACTAAAATAGCAATAGGCCTGTGAGTTTTATTATGTCATTTCTGTGAACAGTGCATAGAAAACCTGGATTATCTCAAACTGGCTGTCCCAAACCAGCCAGGGCTCCTGCTCCCTAGTCCCTAGGAGCCAGGGAAGTGAGGATCTCTGCTGGCTCAAGCATTGTCTGCCAAAGTAACTCCCAAAACTGAGTGATGCTCCAACATAGCTGCTCTAGTGAGATGCCTTACAGCTGTGTGATTTCACTTTAATTGGAACTATCTGTTTTATTTCTGATCTCTGTCTTCCCTCCCCTTTAAATCCCAATTATTTCCCCCCAAAGGCTTTGTTGAAAAGGTGATAGTATTTTAGTTTGCACAGTATCTCTTGCAACCTTTGAACACTTGTATATAAATTTAAGCTTGATTGTGACCCTGACAGCCAGCAAAGGAAGTGACTTGCAGAGCAACCTGGGGCTCTTGCTCCCCTTGGCCCAGGCTGTGCCCACCTGAACAGAGGTGCTGCATCCTGGACTGCTGCTGAGCACCTTGGTCTGAACTGCTCCATGGGATAACCTGTGCCTTAACACGTGCTGCTCTGGGATTTCTGAGGCCAGCTGGCCTGGCACAATATCAGAGCCTCCTTTTTATCTGGGAGAGCAAGTAATGGGGAATATTGATCCTCTGAAAGACATCCATTGCTCCTTTTCTTTGATTCCTGTTTCACCTTTCAAGGTGAAGATGAGATGACATGGCAGGACAAAGTAATGGCTTGGAGGGCTGTCTGGGGCTTGTGGGGCCATCTGTTTTGCAGGCCTGGTATTAATTCCCTGCATATGTGTTGTTGCTCTGCAATCTGTTTATACAGTATGTGCAGGTTCAGAAGAAATGTGCAGCAAGCAGAAGAAATGCATTTATCTTCTGCTGGCAGAGACAGCAGCCCTGCAGAACTGACTTAAAATACGGTTGTTTGCTTGTGGGATAAGCAGAAATATCTCTTTTCTGGTTGTCAAGCAATTTCTTTGAATGTCACTTGCTTTTTACAATTAACCTCTCACAAAATACCTTAATGAAACCTTCTGGGCATTTTTAACTCCCAGCACAACTTACTGGATTTATGTTAGTTGTCTGTAACAATAACGGCAAATATTATTGCCATTCAGGAACTACCTTTTAGATGTGCAGACATAAAAGCTTGGCTTCACCAAAATTTGTGGGCATGTTGCCATTACCTTGAGCAGACTAGCATTTCCCCCTTGGATGTTGGCTCCTGATCCTGGGAATGCTCAAGAGACAGCCTTGTTTGCGTTTCATATGTGTGTGTTTGCATGAGCTCCTTGGGCTGGAATCACCATGCTGGTGGAGCATGTCTTGGAGGTTTTATACTGAAGTATTAATCCAGATGAGCAATTTAACGCAGGTTGTATTCAGAATTTTGGAAGATCGCCCCTTATTTCTAACTTTGTCTTTAATTTAGGTGTTAATACTGGGATTGCTGAAATACACTGTTGAAATTGAATGTGTCTTGAGCCTACATGGTGACAGCAGACAGGTCTTGGTCTTGCTTTTAACTTAATTCCTGGCAATTTCCTTATGTTAACAAAGCATGCTGGAGGAGGCACTCTGATGCTGGCAGCTGGCCACAAGGTGTCTTGGAGAGGGTGGAAAAGATTTGAGGAAGGGTTGGCATTTGGAGTGCACCCCCTGAAAAGACCAGAGTGCCTTTTGGGAAGTCTTTTGCTTAGTGGGTAATACTGAGAGCAGAAACAGAAAGGAGCTGAGTGTTGTGGTGCTGTAGTGGCACATCAAACATTGCACTGCTTTTCAGCTGGCTCCTCCTGGGATGTGCTTCACTGTGAGGGCTGTGCTTGGCCTCCACCCCTAAGGGGGCACATGGTGACAGTCATGGGGTGGCCAAGTACCTTGAGCTCCTGTTCTGGCTGCAGCTCTGGCTCAGGCCTGTGACCAGCCTCAGCTGTGACCTGGCTGTGGTGGCTGCTGTGCTGTGGGATGTTCAGGAGATGCCCCTGCTCTCAGAGGTGTTTGGTACCCTCTGTAGCCCCTCTGCCAGAGGCAGGTTTTGGCACAGCACTCACTGGTACAGCCTTGTCATGTTGCCCTGTGCCTGCATCCCCATGGACTGCCTCTCCTTCCCAAGCCACAGGTTTGCTCCCTGTGCACCAGGTATTTCCATCCTGGTGCCACGGCTGTGATCAAGGTGTCCTCCGTTGCTGTGTCAAACAGCTCCTGCTAGAAGGGAAAGGTAAGCTTTGAACACAATTTTTCTCTTGTGGTTGAGTCTGTCTTTTTTTGTGGCTGCTGAAACAGCCTGCAACCAGGATGGCTTTCAGGATGTTGCTGGAAGGAATGGAATGGAAAATCATGGGGGTGTATCACATGGCACAGGTTCAGGAATTGTCTGGCACCTCTTGCTTTAATGTGATGAGCTTTGCTGCATTTGTTATCCTCCTGGTGACTCCGTGCATTGGGCATTTGGGAGGATGAGAAAAGGGTGTTCTTTTGCTAAATAACATTTCCCATGTATGTGAAATATCCTTATTTTCTGCCTAATCTTTTGTAGGAATGGCAATGCTATTAGTTTCTGACTAAGTACTTCTTGATTCTTGCTTTCTGTCCTGATCTCTTCAACGATATTTTCAGCTGCTCCACAGTTTTCTTTTTTGCACCCAACTGTGTTTAGAATAATTTATATCCCTCTAAAATCCCTGTGAATAGCTTTATTCTGATACCTGTATATTTGACAGCTGCTGCAAGCAATGCCAGTTCTTCCTGAAAGACAGGACTGGAACTGACATATATTGTCCTTTCTATTCTGTATACCTGGTTCAAATCTAGAAAATGTTCCTTTTTGTATATGATAATAAGATTAATTTTATTTTTTTATTAGTGACTAACTTCAGGGATTTATTTTCTTCCCAACAAGGCTTGTACCTACAGGAATCTTCTCTGGTAATGTGAAGATGAAATTATTTAAGTCTAAACATTAAAAGAAAGCAGAGAACACAATATAGCTGCCAACTAGTTAATTGTTAACTGTATTATTTTAGACACTAAGGAGTGTTTTACTGATTTTGTAATTAGTAAAAATACAATTTCTTCGTGTCACGCTCAGGATGTTAGCTGCAAGTTTAAATGAATCTGCTGTCTTCAATTACATGTAAGCTGCATATCAGTTTGCTGCACTTAATAGCAAGGACATTCTGTAATTGAGGCATTCTGCACTGTGACAGACAATTTTATATAAATAGGTTTTTTATACCACCATCATTTCTAATATTGAGGGATCAGTGGCCCATGAAATCAGATCTATGTGGCTATTCCTGGTGTATTAGCATTACCTAATTTTCTGTGACAAACTTGGGGAACACAGTATGGTAGAGGGTTTTGGTTGCCTTTGTTCAGCTGGAAATGACCTTCGTTTTGTGTTAACCTGACACCTGCACAACATTCTGGCCTGGTTGCCTAGATGTACAAATAGAGATGATAAAGTGACAGGTGCCTGTTTTTCTAGATGGACAGGAATTAATTCAGAAGAAGAATGAGAAGCCCAGTGTTCAGCAGGAACAGTGAAAATTCTTGTGTACTTACTTCCACATTCTGTAAGTGAAAAGATACATGTTCAGTTTGTGTAGTTTTAGCAAGGAAGTTTTAAAAGAACTGTTGGCAGATTTGTGCATATACTGAGCAGTAATAACTTTATGTTCTGTAGTACTCCGTACACAATTGAAATATAGCATATGAGTACCTCATGTGACAGCTAATGTTATCTTTAAGAATGAAGAGTATTGTAAACAGCATATGCATCTACTTGAAATATTGATAAGCTGGGAGTAAACTCTTTCCTAACTGGCTCAGTTTGAGAGGTGCAACTCTCAAGTGTAATGTTGTGTTGTGCTTCTGCTGCAAATGGAAAGATTTTGAAGATGCTTTCAAAATGCAGTGTTTAATATGACACTATGTATGTCAAAATGCAGATGGAGTAATGCCAGGACTCGTACAACAAAAGATAAAACAGAAACAGACTGGAAATTTTGTACAGAGAACAATAGTGTGAGCAAGTTGTCACACATCAAAGTATGAGTAGAAGCTTAAGCTTGCCTTCTTTTGAAGGTTGTATTGTATTTCTGATTTGGAAAACAATATTACAACTCTTTTATGAGCTGTCTCACTAGTCCCTATTGCTTCTGTACCTGTTGGTATAACCTTTGTTTCTTCCCTGAACCATGACACTGAGAAGGTTTTACTCCTTTCTTTAGGCCCCAGCAAAATGCAGTGGAAAGTCTTAGAGTGACTTGGTGGAATGTGCTCATCACTAAACTGCTGACCAGGAATGGGTCCAGGCCCTGCTTCCCTCCCCAGTGCCACCAGTTCTCCCTGCTCTTTCTTGAGAAGAAGCACTTCATTATTTCTAGGCAGTGGGACATTCCCAGCAGCAGCCCAGGCAGCTCAGGGGTGAATAGAGCTTGCTGGTCCCACAATGAAATAATGATGAGCAAAGTGAAGAGCTGCAGAGGGTTCTTCTCAAATCTGTTGTTAGCCCAAAGCAAACAGTGTTGGGAAGAGAGAAAGGGATTGTGTTCAAGGAGCAAGGTTGACTTCTGTGCTTTCTCACAAGTCAGCTTAGGTGGGTAGGTTTAGGAAATTTTCCATACAAAGGCAAACAAACTGTGTGGGCAGTAGCCAGGGCCCCAGAGATAAGGCAGCGTAGCAGTGTTTGTGCCATGATTTCTTTTGCCTCATTAATAATGAAAGAACTGAATGATATAATGTGGGGCTAATGTCTGGCAGGAGAAGCAGTGGCCTGGATTTGACATTAAGTTGGTGAAAGTGAGTGAGACTCTGCTTCACCCCACTCATTGTTATTCCAGTTGAATTGAAAACTACTTTTAATGTCTCCTGCTGTCTTCTCTTCTGTCAATCAGATGGGAGCCACAAACTAAGCTGCACAAGTTGAGGCTTTTATCTGGAAAATACTTGACAATTTATGAATGCTCTGTTCAAGTGCTGAGCTTTTTTTGTTGTGTCCTCTGCCTTCCTTGTTCTGAAGTGTTGTGAGATCCCACCTTTGATCTGACTGATCTCTGAGATTGTGATTAATTTTGGCAGGTAGAAGCTAACATCTTCTGGATTGAGGATGGAAGTCAGTCTAGATTTCAGGCATTGTTATAGAATTGTGATGGTAGAGCATAGCTTTCAAATACTCCAATTGTTTTCTGTTGAGATAAATTCTTGAAATTGCTTCTTTAGCCTGTAACAAATTTCAAATATGTTCTGAGTGTGAGTTCTCCCTCCTAAAATTTCTCAACTTTCTCTTATTTTCCTTCTTCTGTAGCATGTTCTAGAGGATGCTTACAAGATGAGGTTTGGAAAATGAGTGATACTTTTAATCTGTGCAGAGATTTTTCAGTCCTGTCTGCATTTTCTGTGTGCTCTTGCAGATTGAATTTTTCAAGGTTTGCCAATTGATGAAGTCTCTAAGCTCAGGTAAAATGAATTGGATGTTATAAACATCCTACTTCCCTCCTTCCATGCCTTAATGGTGATCTCATTCCTCTATGCAGTGCAATTTAGGGTTGTTATAAACAGGAAACATTATCAAAACAAATTGTCTGCATCCACCCCTAGAACTTCAATTATATTTCGAGATCTTGCTTGAACAAAATAGACTATATTTGTGTAAAAGCATGGAGCTCTGATTATAACACTGTATTTAAACAAAAAGGATTGTAATAGTATGTGAGAAAATTGTGACTTCCACAAGAAAAACTGGAAGATACCTAGTTCTAAAGTTGGCAAGGTTAGTTGGATAATAATTGAAGGTCTGCCAGGTCAATCTGTTCCATGTTACAGTCTAACAATTATATAATTAAAGCTGCTTCTGCCTTCTTTCTCCCAAATAAATTTGGCAAAATGGTGTTCTCTCTCTAGCACAGGGAGTAATGAAAGTTACTGACCGTGACTATGAATTACCTGGTGAACCCTTCAGAAGCAAGAGAGATACTGTCTTTGTGAGTCTCTTCTCCAGTTTATTAGGGCTCATTAAACAACAGTGATACTGCCCAATTATTTTTTATACTAAAGTGTACTTGTAGGTTCATTTTCATGAGGAATAGAGATTAAAAAAACCCCAACACCAAAAAACTATACCAAAAAAAAATCCCCAGCCAGCATTCAGTAACTTTTAAAAAGAGATATTAAGGCTAAATTGTAGCTGCAAAGGTATTTTAATTTTCTAAAGCAGTTTGTGTGCCTGTAGATTCTACCTGGGGACAGTGACCCCAGCTGGCTCCTAAGAACCCTGTCCCTTCTGTACCTGGATGGACTTCATGCCTGCATGGCCACTGCCTTCACTGGGATCGTGGGCTTGGTGGTTGAAGTTCTGCTACCTTTGCACCCTTTTTTATTATGTACCTGTGCTGTAGGCCATGGGGAAACCTCTTTGATGTTCTTTCTGCCCATTTTATTTGATACTTTATGGATGCACTTCTGCACAGACCTATTTGTCTGGTCCTTTTTGAGCCAAGCAAGAGTGCAGCTAGTGCAAGCAGGTAATTTACAGTTTGGAAGCTCGGGAGCAGCGAGAGGTGATGATGCAGAAGGAGATGATGAGCCACGATTGGGGAGGGTGGACGCTGCTGACCAAAAGCTTGGGCAGGGTCTGCTGCAGACATCAAAGCTGTTCATTTGATTTTACCTTGCTTGTTTGGAGGTTGCTGTTGTTAAGCTGCCTGCCTGTTGTGGCTGGAAGCTCTGCTGGTTTCTGTTCTTGAAGGATGAGCAAGAAGCCTGTAGGTAAACCAGAAACCTCAGTAAGACGATCTTGCTTTGCTCCACTTCCCAATATTTTTTTTCCCTTTACTTGGCCTTGTGCTAAAGAGACTTTTGGGGTTACTTGAGGGGAAAGGTAGAGGAGCAGGATTGGACTGGGATAGCTAATGGATACACACAGGGTAAGTGGTGCTGAATGCAGGGCGCTGGCGTGCCCTGCCCCTGCTGCTCACCCCTGCTGTAATTACAGCAGGAGATGTCTCAGCAGGGAAAGTTGTTTGTGACCCTGGTGCTGCCTGTCAGTGCTGCTGGGCTGTTACTCATCCAGGCTGTTGTTGGAGAGCCAGTATGGCAGGGAGCTCAGGAAGTCCTGGGGTGAAGTGCCCTGCAAAACAGGCATCCAGCCAAACCAGGTGGTTTGCATTTCTGTCACTGCTTTTCAGAGCAAGCTGGTTATTAAAGCTATCCCAGACAAAATAGCACAGTTCCTCTTTCTCTCCTGGTGCATCCCAATGAGTGTATTCATTCATGTTAGTCATGCCAATCTCTTAAATCTTTATATGTGCACAAGCAAGGCTTGACTTTTCACTGAAGTTCAGCAGGTGCATAGATGTTAAAAGTGCTGTGTCTTCTGTAATTTTTCCTGATGTAGCAATTTGGCCTTTACCAATACCCTTAGGTTTAAACAGCACAAGATATAAAATAAGTTAGTTATGCCGCTATGCTTGTTTCAGAATACTTGTAAAAAGTGCCTTTGGGTTTCTGGGGACACACATTAACAGAAGGTGCATTTCAGTGGCTTTGCATGGTACCTGATTTTCACAGTGGTTCAATTGCTGTCCTCAGGAAAAAAAAACCAAAAACACAAGCAAAACCACCTTAGTGGGAGATTTATGGAAATGCAGTGAATTTTGCTAGTGTTTGGATTTCCCTGCATCAGCCTCAGGAGAGTTTGATGCTGTGTGTCCGCAGAAGGAATATTGGTCAGGGAGCTGGGACATCTCTAAAAAGGTACATAAAACCTGAGTCTGCCCTTGGGGGAGGGCAGCCCTGAGGACCAGCCCTTGCCCTGTAGCCAGTGAGGGCTGGGAGTGTCTGGTGCAGAACTGCCTGCCCGGTGACTGAGGAGGGACCCTGAGTGCCCAAAGCACCCGCAGAGCTGCTCCTCCCTGCCTGTTTAACAGCAGCACTGACACACTCTGGTACAACCCAAACTAGTTTTTCTGGCATGGTCATGATATGTTATGCCAGTGGTGTAGTAAAACTATAATTTCCCCTTTTCTCCTTGAATACTGTATTATATAAATAATTACACTCCATATATATATATACACACACTATATATATGTGTGTGTATATATATATATATACATATATATATATATATAGTATGCTGTACTGTGCTTGCTCTGTTGTGATGCAATAGCCTTGCAGAATAATGGGATCCCTAATCCACTGGAAAAGGGTGTATGTGATTTTATTTTACAATAGGATATTTATTTGTAATAGTTGACTGCAGCGTTCTTTTCCTGTTATCTTTGCAGTTTAAGTATCAGAAGGATAAGATGCTCAGCTGGAATGTCTCACCTATTGACTTATCAAATTTGGATACCAGAGGGCATTAATAAAGCCTTAACAATGCCATATGTCTTCTGGAGCTAGCTGGCTTGTTTTAACAGAATCACGGTTCTCCTATCAGAAGCCCACAGTTTTATGGTTCAGTTGTTTTTTTCTACAACTCAGGACATGACAGTCCTTTATACCTCAGACTCTCCCTTCAGCCATCTTTACCTTTATTGTGTGACACAAAGTCCCAGAGGAGATTTGGCAGAAGAAACCATAAACAGCCTATTCCCAGCAAACTGCCTCTGCTCCTGCCTGCAAAAACCCTCATGGATTAAAGAGCATAGGAAGCATCTGATGGCATTGGATCTGCTTCTAATCCCTTGTTCCACTCCTAGTAGGTGTCAGGTTCTGAAAATGAGAAAGGTGCAAGGATGCTGAGAGAACACAGATGGTGGGTGATCTTCCTATCCACTGAAGTTTGCTCCTATTGTTTGAGTTAGATTAAGGCTTGAAATCTAGCTTTGGAGATATTTTTGGAAATATGTCTGTGGTATATATAACACATAGATGTGTGTATATGAAATACATGTATGTGTATAAAGTGTTGCACATGTTATTGGTGAAGTTTTAACTTCTAGATACAACAAATTTCTTGGCCTAAGGAAGCACAGTGAAAGGATCCCAGTAATTGGTGGCAGTTTTCAAAACTGTCTGCCTGTGTCCATGTTGAAAGAGAAGCTGAGTTGTCCACCCCAGCAGAAAGCTACAGGGTAAATTCTGTTTGGGATCATTTCTCAGTGACTAAGAAACTCATAATTGGTGTGTGTGGGCCGAGGATCTGTCTGTGGTGAGGCGAGAGCGGCGCAGCAGACACAGAAAGTGCATGGGAGTGATGAGGTGGGCTGTGGCCTTTGTCCAGCTGCTCTGTGCTCTGCTGTGTTAATTGCTGCTCTTCAGAAGCCCTCTCGGGTTTTTTGATCCCCCTTCATTGTGCCAGGAGGAGGAGGGTCATGCTGTGGATGTTAAAGGTTAACATACTTCCTGAGAGACAGATGCTTCATTGTTTCCTTCCTATATGAGTTCAATTGACAATGAACTCTCAGCAACATTCAGTAGAATTGGCTAGTTTCAAATGCCTTCTAAATAATTAGCCAAAGCTGAAATTAATTATAATAACAATGAAAATCCCCCCCCAAAAATAAATAATGCAACTCCAAATTTTGCAGTTTGATCTTCTTAGTTATGATTACTTAATGTTGTCATTCTTAAGGCTACTTTGTTGTTAAAGTCTACTTTGATACTGTTTTACTTCTGTATTTTAAGCTGAGATGCTGCCCTTGCAGCTGTTTGGTTTAAATATTAGAAAAGGACAAATGAGTTCTGCCCATTCTTGTTTAAATGCCAACTCCATGAATGTCATTGTTGTTGTTGTTGTGATCCTAGTATTACAGGCCTTATGTGAGCATTTATTCATATTTTAAAAATATTGACCCTTTTTTTAGTTGCAGAAGGGAAAAGGCATGACTTCCAGAAAAAAAGTTGACTTCTTCATGCATGTTTACTTTCCTTTAACTCTGGAAAACTCAAGCCTTTCATTTGAGACTTTGAAGATGTTTTCCGTCTGCCTTGTAAACTCAGTGCTTTCTTCAATGCACACATGCAATTTGTAGGCTTGTATTGCCTAGGGAATTGTTGGGAATCCTTGCTTGCTGTGTGGAGATGAATGCACACAGAAGTTCAAATAACTCCTCTATTTTTTCTTTCATCAGAACAGAATTGTGGTTTTTTCTTTTTCCTGCAAACAGATCTGAGCTTTTATTTCTCCATCCCTTCCTTTCTTCTCCCTTCCCCTCTTGACTCCTATTTCTCTTTAAAGTGCAAGTGAATAAAAACACAGGGCTAAGTAAATGGCCACTACAGTTGCAATGGCATTAATCTTTCATCAGGTAAAAACCTCCTCATGCTGGTTGTCATGGTGAACACTCCACTGCTCTCCCCAGGCTGTGGTGCTGCATCTCTCCTCCTGCACTGTGGTGAAGGTCACTGGTGGCCAGAGGTGGCCTCTGCAGGTGCCCAGGGCTGTGGATAATCCTCCCCTGCTCTCTGAGCAGGGCTGCACAGAAACAGGCAAAACCACCAAACTGCTACCAAGCCTTTCTTCCAGATGTTAATGAAAACCAGCTCAACCAGCAAGGTATTAGATATGTAATTCATTTTATAAGTATTTCCATCTCTAGCTTAACGGGCAAGTGCTTATTAGTTAAAAAGTTTGCCAGTGCCTGAAGGAACAGTCTGAGCAAGCAGATTTTAAGGTGCTGAATGAAGCCCAGTTTCCAGGCATCAACTAAATGAAGTTGCCCAAGGACTAGAGATGAACGAAGAGGGCTGTGGGGAGGAATTTCTTTCAGTAAGCAAGGGATAAAACCCAAACCTGTGCCATATTTTAGTTTCTGCCTGGAAAGGGGAAAACTAAAATTTTCTGGAGAGGGAAAGAAAGCTCTCCTATGCTTTGTGACGTGATTTGGGAGAGCTGTAACCCAGACCATGACCTTTGGATGGCCCTGAGCCCTGGGCCATTTGGTTGTGACCTGGCAGGAGCTCAGCAGATCTGCCAGCCTGGCACGATGGCTCCTGGCATTGCTTCTCAGGCTGGGCTTGTGCTGGGGTGGAGGCAGCACTCTGTACAGTGTGCCCACACTTCCCACAGCCTCTGTCAGCCATGGCAAAAGGGGGAGGAAGTGGAAAAAACCAACCCAGCAGTGTGTATGCAATCCCCAGTCTGCAATAGTGTCCCTGGTAGATAACTCCCTGCAGGGCAATCGGGTGCTCTCCCTTCTCGGGGTGATGTCTCCCTGAAATGCAGAATTATTTTTGGCCCTGCCATAGAATGGATAACATCTCACAGTTCAGCTCTTCACAGTCCTCCTGTGATGTGCAGTTGTCCTTCAGGCCCTTGATTTCCCTGCTGTGCAGTAGGGATAGATAGGAATGAGTGTGTGTCAGAGGAACTGATGGAAACTTTATGTAGCACGAGATTTTGCCACAGAAAAGCTTGAACTTCATGGGAAATGTCCTAAACATGGTTACATCTTGACACATAATTTCTTATTATGTTGAAACTTTTCCATTTTTCCCAGAACACGCTGCAAGACAACAAGGTGCTGTTTTAGAGACTTATTTAAAATTACTGCTGGGATGTAAAAGCTCATGAGTATGTTGGGAGAGGGAAAAGACCCAAGCACAAACCCAAGCACATTAATCTTCAAAGACTACAAAGCTGCATTTTCTTAAAATGTTTTTTCATGTTTAACTTGAAACATTGATTAATGCTTATTATTTAACACGGGAATTCAAGGACTTACAAACTTTGGAGCAATGATTTTTTTTTTTCCTCAGATTTTATCTTGAAAAACATGGAATAGATGTTTATTATGTGAAGAGTTCATGGAAGACTTTGGGATTTGCTCTAAAGAAAATTAGTCTTTCCCCAGACAGCTTCATGCTGTCTATTAGCCTCTCCTTGTAGGCTGTGATAGTATCAGAGTGCTTTATTATTGCCTGCTTCCTGACCTCCGAAGGGAAGAAACAGAAGAACATTAACCTTTTCATATGTACATGTTTGAAATTATAAACTTAAAAATCCATGAATGTGCTTCTGTAAAAATATCTTCCCAGCTGGGTTCCTGGAGTCCAACTCATTTCACTGTTGTCTTTTGGTAGTGAAAAATGCTCTTGCTATTTACGATGCGTTTTTTGGCTGGTTGCCATTGCTTGCTGTTTATCAGAATTCCTGATATTTTTGGTAGAGGAAATACCCGTGCTTTTTTGCTACATATAATCAAGTTAAGCATAGCTTAATTTACTACTTTCTTGCTTTGTTTTGCTTTGTCTTTGTTGGTGGAGACCTGCAGACATTTGTTTGGCGTGCTGGATCTGCTGAGGGAATTTGTGAACATGTCTTTTGCATTCCCTGGTAACTGGTTGCTGAGCTGGAATCTACCCTGGCATTACTCAATGAAATTTCAAAATTTAACGGCAGCTTTTCTTTTTTTTTAATTCATGCAGGAACACTAAAAGAAAGAGTCTGAAATTCTCCTATGATTTCAGTTTCTGAAGGAAAAAATAATAAATGTGTATGATCAGGTGATCTAGTCATAGGCCTCAATTTATTAAAAAATTATTTAACAAGATTTCAGGTACAGGTTACTTAGTGTGTAACATAATCTGTATGCTCAAAATAGTTTTTCCTAAATAGTGATTATTAGCTTCTATCAGAAAACTACTTCATCTGGAAAAATGAAGGACAGTTTTTCATGTGTCTGAAGTAGGTTAGAGATCCAGACAACAAATGGTGGCCTCTGTAAAGCAGACTGCCTGACTTGATTCTCTTGTTTTAAGTATCTTGGTGAATGTCAGAGTCTCTCATCCTTATCTAATCTACAAGTCAAAGAATATATTTGTTCTAGATCTTCTTTAGAACTGTGAGGGTTTTAATAGGGCATCTACCAGAGTAAAAAAATACTTGAAAAACTACTCTATACCTTTTCCTGGTCCATTTCTATAATTGGGACTGAAAGTAAGAAAGATTATGGTGTGTGAAAATATTTGTTAAAGGCTTTTCCAATGTCTGAAGACAGCTCTGGTCTGAAGTTCTGTTCAAGCTGGACTGCAATACAAGGGTCACTGGTAGGGACTTCAGTTGATGGTGTTCATGTGGGTTTTGGATGTGAGCCTGCCCTAAAATAATGTGGATGTTACTCCTGCAGTTTGACACACACAAGCTATGAGCTTTCTTTTCTCACATCCTAGTATAGCATCATGACGTTTTTGGGGTGGGACTACCTAACAAGTAGTTTGTAATGGAAATTCTCATCCTCCTCTTGCCACCCTTTAGATGATTTGTCACCTCCTTCCTCCACCCAAGATGTTTTGCTAATATTTTGAAGCAAACAGATAATTGCAAGTAGATGTGACTGTGTTGCAGCATATCCTTCCTTTTATGCCAGCCAAGCTGCACTGGAAGGAAGCAACTTGAAGATCTTCAGAAGAAAATAAAAATCCTGTCTGCAGCACATCTAATTTTGTTTCAGGTCTGAAATGGTTGCCTGTGAAAAGTGATTCTGTGCTGTCAAGCAAGAAGTGGTGGCAAAACATTTAGAAATGACTACGTCTTTCCTACCACTGTTTTCCAGCATGATGAAGTGATGGAGCCGCCTCACGAACCTGACTTTGAAAATTGATGTGTTTTGTTTATCTTGAACATTTTCTTCATGCAGCTGAAGCTTACTGAGCAATTGAACTTCTGGAGACCCATATTTGCCATTAGACTTGTTGATTGAATTCTAACCTGACACTAACATATTGCTCTTCCCTGTGGCCTTTTACCAAAGATTTCTGTTGTCCTCTAAGTCCTCTCTCCATCAGCTCAGAATCAATGAAGAACTTTGTATTTCAGCAAGAACTTTAGTGGTTTTGATTTATTTAGAATGAAGTAAGTGAAACAGTTGTCAAGTGAAGGTCTACATCAATGATTTTGTCTCCCTTTTGAAATAATGTCCTAGCTGGTTGTTCCTGCATAAAAGTCTGTGTAAGCACACCTTGCCTGACTTTTTCATTTTATTTTGTAGAGAAAGCAATAATTTTTTCTTTCTTTTTAGGGAAAACAGACAAACAAATATGGACTGTTTGTTGTATCATGCCCTCATGATGAATTAGGCTGTTACTGTGCCAGCTGCCATCCAAATACAAAGCATCACAGGAGCTTCTCCCAGCAGGACACGCTCGTTGTTCCCTGGAGAGGAGAGTGTGTTGTGGGACAGGCAGGGTGGCAGGTAGCTCTGGCTCTGTTGCCTGCCATGGCAAGTGCCTCTGTTCTAGTGCAGGTCCCTGAGGGTGCTGTAAACATTCCTGACAGCCTGATCCTCTTGGCCATGTCTGAGGAAGCAATTAACTTGGACTGGGCTGGGCTGTATCTGACTGCACAGAATCCCTGTAGCTGAAATCGTATGAGTGTTGTGTGGCTGAAATTGTTCATTTTCTCCTTTTTCTGAGAGAAGCAGTGATTCACTCAGATGCTGATCTCCATGTCTCAGAAGCACTGCTTGAGATACCCCTGGGCTGCACAGGCAGTGCTGCCTGCAGATCCTGCTGTGGGTGGTGGGCTCTGCCTTTGCCCTTCCTGGGACAGTGTCCCACCCTCCCCTCTGTGTTTCCCTGCCTGCAGAAAGGGGACAAGGCTCTCAGACCCTGGGTATTTGTAAGGGCTGCAGAGAATGGCAGTGCTGCGGTATGATCTCTGCTTCCCTTCTCCTTACCCATTGTTTACACTGAGCTCAGATAAGATGAGTATATTTTGTTTTTCCTGTAGATAATAATAACAGCCTGTCTCTACCAATACAGGATCAGGTTCTTTCAGGAAGACGTGGGAAGAGGAAAATGAATGTGGACTTGGTGAAGCACGTGTGACAGAAAGGGTCTCAGGGCAGGGAAACAGCAAGGCTGCACTCTAGATGGGAATCCAAGGTGGCTTTGCTGAGCACTGTGCCTTTGGAGAACCTCTGCCTCAGCCACATCAGCCACTGCTCACTTATTCATCACCCATCGAGGTCTCCTCACTGTCAGCATTTTACCTTCATACTGAAATATTGAAATATGAAATACTGTCTTGCTGCTTTGTCATAAAGAGCAATTGTCAGGGTGTCTGATAACTGTGACAAATAACAAATAGAAGTACTGCTGTATGGATTGGTGAGTTTCCTTCACTGATCAGATCAATCTTATCTTGTCACCTTTCTTAAAAAAAATGTTTTTCTCTTCCTTATACCTGTTAAGATTTTTGTGCATCTGTGAATACAAAAAACTGATCTGTTTGTTCTGGTTATCGTAGTGTCTTGGAGTCAGTTTCAGGTTGAACAGTGAGATGCTCTGCTAACATCACTTTGGCCAAAGCTAACAAGGTAAAAGCTTTAATTTTGACCCTATGTTTATGGAAGCCAAATGCTCTGGATGTTCTTGGATATTTCTGTAGGAATGCAGGTGGGTGGATTCATGGATGAACACCTGAAAGGAATTTGAAATCTTCAGACTTGTCATGTGTTAATAGGAGTGTAAGCTGGGACAGAGCCCTCTTGACTTTTTGCTGCTCTGTGCTGAAACATGGGTGCTGTGAAGTAATTGGGAAGCATGTGCAGAGAGGAAATTCCTTGGAGGGTGTTCATAGTTTTGGATGCTAATTTGACTGTTGCAGGGGGACCCATGGTTTGTGTCTCTCACTGATTCATTCATCAGCTCAAGGTAAATAGGTTCTGTAGGTGTGATTTGTCAGCAGATACTGTAGAGCTGGTCTCTTTGCTGTTCACATGATTCCTCTCTGCAATGTCTTCATCTCAGGGCTTTGCTTACTGCAGAATTCTGGGAGTCTGAGGATGTTTTGGTTCCATTTGCCACAATCTGTGTCCATGCTGTTTGAAATCAAGACCAGTATTTCCTGTGGCCTCCTTTATCTCTTGGTGCTCTGTCTCATGGAGAATTCATGCCTTTTTTTTAGTGTTTGTATATGTTTTGACTGTCTTATCCTATGAAATTTCTGGCATTTATCTTTAGCCTGAAGTTACTCAGATGATTTATTCCCTCCTTGTCTTCAGAGTTTAGGCTTCCTTTAAATGAGGCTTATTTGGATGTCAGCCTCTTGCATTGCAATTTGCCTCCAAAAGGCCCTTTGGGGCCTGTTGTGATAGGACAGAGGGCAATGGTTTAAACTGAAAGAAGGTCCATTTAGATTAGGGATAAGGGAGAAGGGTTTTTTGTAATGGGGGTGGTGAAACACTCTCACAGGTTGCTTGGAAAGGTGCTACACACCTGATCCCTGGTAACATTCAAGGTTAGGCTGGACAGGGCTCTGAGCAACCTGATGTAGTTGAGGATGTCCCTGCAGGAGGGTTGTACCAGAAACCTTTAACAGTCCCTTCCAACCAAACTGTTCTGTGAAATAGATTGCTACATCTGCACCTATCAAAACAACTTTGGAGCAAAGTGGATGGGTTGTCCCTTTGTACTACTTTATTTTTTGATATGGTTTATGTTAGTTTACTGTGTGTTTGGCTGCTTTCTTTGATACTTGTTTCATCAAAACCTTCTGAGATGTCACCTTTTGCAGTTCATCCTGCCACTCTAAAGGAAGCATTAAACTGAATAGTGGCTGCATTTTCGTTACCTTGCCAACAACATGCTGGGGAGAAACCTTGGGCTGGAGCAGCACAAACTGTCTGTTACAGCAAGTGTAATTTATAGCAGGAATTTTCTACTGCCAAACTGTCAAAATCAAGGGATTAACCCTACTGCCTTCTGAGGGGAGCACTTGTAGGAGTAGAGAATCCTGACGGTGTTGCACAAAAGATTAAATTGCTGGTGATATTGAGACATGGTTTAAGGTTCAGAATATCTTTTCCTATAACATGTTAATGAAATCTAGGATGTGGGCCAAACTTGCAAGTTGAGATTTACCTTGCTATTTCCTCAGATGTTACATTTTCATAATTTCTTGCCATCTATTTGGAAGAGTCTCTCTCTTATTCTCTAAAGAAAAAGTGACAGTTAGGTGTCCTGATATGCTTTTCTCTTCTGGTTACATTTATTAATTTTTTTTCCGTCTGAGAGTCTTTGTGAGTATTTTGCAATGCCAAAATAGCAAGGCTCCAAGGAAGCAAAAGCAGTAGAAATTGTTCATCATCCATGCAACTGGGAAATGTGTTTATCCTTCTGATTTGTATGGTTGAGACTCATTGTATCGCTGGGTGCTCTTGGCAGCACTCTTACAGAGGGGTGACATTTTCCAAAGTCTCTGTTTGGGTTTCTGGTTGTATCCTGACCCTACAAACACGCTTGCCCTGGTGATGCTGTTTATCTTCACTGAAAGGTTATCTGGTGCAAAGGATACTTGCTGGCTGGGCTGTAACAGACACCTGCCTTCAGTAATACACCTACCCCTATTTTCATTTTGTTCTGGTGTCATCTGAGTCGTTGTGATCCTGTGTTTGAAACAGGGGAGGAAAAAACCTCCTCCTCAGACAGCTTAGACATAAGGAAAAGTTGTGGGAGACCTCATGGCTTTAGGGTCTGAGTACTGTTGTCTAGAAGCTAACTGTATCTTTAAGAAAAAACTGGATATTTATATTTGGTGTCTATCTGAAATCATGTTTACCCTACAGTGTTTATTAAACCTGAGTTAATTTTCCTCCTGTCTTTCCGAGGCTGCAGGAGCTCTGCCAGTGATGCATTATAATGGCTGTAGTGGAAGGAGGTGTGGGCCACGTGCCAGGTTCCTGTTCCTGCTCCATGGGCTGGCCTGGAGACTCGCTGCCCAGCAGGGCCATGCTGCTCCTGCCCATGCTGCTCTGGAGCTGTGGCTGGCTCAGCCCAGCCTGGCAATCCCTGCTCAGGAGCCCCAGATGCCCTGGAGAGGCTCAGACCTGCAACTGAGAGCTCTTTTGGTTAAAAATAATAATTATGAATCCTTAATTACTCTCTGTCTCTCTTCTGTCTCCCTTCTGTCCATTACTCAGAAGGGTTCTTGAAATAGAGTAATTAGCATCATGCTTTCACATGGCAGTCTTGTGCTCTTTTTAAAAATATAAGATCTCTGTGTCTGTTATCTTTTATTTTGTGTGATGAGCAAGGATTACTTGCTCTTTCTGGTCCTGTGATGTTTTTGTCAGGACTGCCTTGGCTGAGGTGAGTGCTGTGAGTCACAGCTCTGTCAGCATTGGCTTTTCATCTGAGCTTCCCCACTCAACCAACACCCGAGGCCCAGGAGCTGATGGCTTTATTGTCACATTGCTTCCATGGGCAGAGTTTGCTGTTGGTTCAGGTCTGGAATCTTGTTCAGTTTGGATGCTCACATGGGGAATTTGCAGAGGAACTTTGGGATCTGACACACATGCCCTCGGCAAATTTGGAAGAAGCTGCTGCAGTCTGAGCTGTGTGCAGAGGTGGATGACCTGGGGGGGACTCCAGGGCATGGATGCCTGACATACCCAGCCTGTGCCTGTAGTACAAAGGTGCTGGGTGAGCGTGTGAGACACAGCAGAGGTCTCTGTACTGATGTGTCTGCCTTCTGCTGCACATCTTCTGGCACCCTTGCAGTTTGCTGGCATTCCTGGGCACAGTTCCTTTGTCTCAGTTGTTTTTTCTACCAGTTATCCCAGGGGTTTTCCTCCAGCTCTGAAAAGCATCCAAATAAAACATTAAAGACCTGAGGGGCTGGTGAGTACAAGGGTTGTTCTTGGCCCAGCAGTAAATCACAGTTCTGGGCTGTGAAGTGTAAGTTTTTAAGGAGGAATAACATGTTTCTGTAAAAGCAAAAGTGAAGATTTTTCTGTAGGTTAATCCTACTCCATTATTGTCTTTAGCTCAGCTGTCTGGGCTAGGATGTTTCTATGGAATGGGGTGAATATACACATTGCATGTCCACCTATGCATATAACATCATCTGAATTATAATATCTATGTGATATACTGCTTCCATGAGAAATTTCTGTTAACATGTCAGCCCAAGGCATTGTAGAGGTTTTCTGATTTCAAACATTCTTTTTTGGCCTCCCACATTTAGTGCTGCTGTATTTTAGTTTGTAGAGTGAACTGCGCAGACTAAAATCAAAAGCAAACCCCAACAAAACCATTTAAAATTCTTCAATTCCCCCTAGTCTTTACTAGGATGTTTTAGTTTATGCAGTAACATCAGCAAAACTAATTTTCTTTCTCACTCAGCTGAATGGCTCATACATAAGAGATTATTGTTTTCAGTGCCTTACAGCATTTTAATGCTCAGCAGAGCATATTCTTGAAGTGTTTGTAAGAGATGAGTAAATAAGAACCATCTTTTCTGTAGATAAAAACTTACTTTTTCCTCATTCTACTGCTCTCTTCTCTGCTGATTTATTTATTTACCTATTTCATATCGGGGAAATTTGGTTAAATTTACCTACCACCTAAGAGAATTGCACTAGTGTGTAGCAGTAATTGTCATTTCTTGGAAATGAGATTAGTGCTTGGGACCAATGCCAGCTGTGTGGTCTTGGGCTGTAAAGTCACCTAAACATGAGATGCTTGCATCTAGACATGGTTTATATTGGTCACAAGCATGCAGAGACAGCACCACAGTTGTTTTTCATTTCCCATGTTTTGCTTTTCTAATAAATTAGGCTCTATTTTGGTTTGAATTATCTGCGAAGAGATGTTCTTCTTAAGAATATGGATGCTGATCCATGTCACCCTCATGTGATAGATTTGTCTGTCATTTATATGGGCTGGATGCAAGCTGGATGTTCTGACAGGGAAGAGCTCAGTGTCCTATAACATCTGTCTTGTGCCTTCTTAGTTACTTTATGAAAATTAATTTCCACTACTTACAGAAATGTACTTCGTGTGCTTTATTTTGTCCAGACTTTATGCCTGTATGGAGAAGGGAATGCAAACTGCCAGTCAGGGTTTTTTGTTGCCTTTCATGCCATGTGTGCTGGATATTTTCTCTTTGGGGTTAAACTGTGAAGCCTGTTGAAGCTAAAGTTTAGTGGGCTGGGGCTTTTACTTTCATGAGATGTCTGTCATTTGCAGGTACTACTGCTGCTTGGGTTTTTTTTAAGGTTGCTTTCCTTTTTTTCCTGCTTGAATGTCTTTCTTCAGACCTCTTTCCCTTGAACTTTTTGGAGATCTCAAGAGAATTTGAGGGAGTTGCTGACATGGAAGAAAATGAGATAATCACAGAAAAGAAATGTTGTCCCAAAGTTGTCCCAGACGGCTCTGAATTATGTCATCCGTAGGACTTTAATTCCTCCAGGTACTTGAGGTTATCTTTACAAGAAATCTGCCTATAATTTGTGTCCATATATGGCAGCTTTTTAAAAGCAATCAGAGTAACAAAATGCTGTTGTTTAAGTGTTTTTGAGAAAGCAGAGTTCTTATACCTACTTTCAGTTAGATCTTAATCCTTGAAAATATTTTAGGTTTCTGGCCAAAGTGTTTCCCCTTTTTCAAAGCAACACTCTGAATGCAAAGTTGTCAGCAAACCTTGGTGTTGATTTTGAAAGCATTAACAGCAATCCAGCACAGGGCATTTGAGGCACTCTATGTTCTTCAGTTTTTCTCAACACTCATTTTAACTGGGTTGAACTCTTGCAAGAGAGGAAATTTTTTTGCCCGTGTAAGGGCTCTGATGGGCAAGTTCTGGCAGATTTGATTGTAATGGAAGGAATTCTTCCTGTTCAGCTACAGGTTCATGGCTTGCTTTAAACATTTTTCTGGTGGCTTTTGCCCCAAGACCAGTGAGAACAGAAGGGATGGGTTGCCAGTGCTGTTGTCACTGTAGCAAAAGCGTGTCCCTGCTGGCAGAGCCTGGCTGAGGTGCCAGGAAGGGTTCACATGAGCAGTGCACTGAGGTGCTGGCAGCCTGGAAGGGATGGGCCTGGGCCTTGCTTGCTCCTTGCCCTGCATTCCTACCTCATCCTGCATCCCACTGTGCTGGGCTGCTCACTGAGCTGCTGAGGCTCAAACCAGCAGGAAAGTACTCCCTGCCTCCTGGAGAGTAGAATTCAGTTCCCCAGAACTGGTTTTTGCAATGCTCATGGGTGTCAGAGGAGTCTGTAGGGGAGCAGATTTGGGGGAAGTGGGGCTGTCCCTTCTCTCAGGACAGCTTTGCTGTGCTGCAGATGTGGCACATGCCTTGTTCTGCTGTCTCTGCTGCTGGAGAGGTGCAGAGTGGGTGCTTGGGGACATCAGCACCTCAGGCTGTCACAGCTCTCCCCCACCATCCCTTGCCAGAGCCCTAAGACAGTGAGTTTTTGTCCTGGGAAAAAAAAAAAAGAAGCCAAAACACTCTGGCAGTTCAAATCTCCAGAAGAGAGGCAGTTCCTAAATTGGAGGTCTCAGTCTTTCTTTCAAGCCCATGAAAGCTGATGTGACTGAACTTCCATGACAGCCTCAGTCTGTGTGACTGTGACCTGATAGCTCCCAATTTAGGGCAGTAAGGCTCTCTGCTTTAATTTCTGGAAAGCACAGATGACAAGGCACAAAGAAGTGAAGCTTTGCATTCTTTAGGCTACTAAATGGAGGATGCTGATGGATAACAAAAATTTGCAGTGTTTCCTAGAGAAGCCTTGTCTAAAAATGCAGTTAATGTTACAGGTTTTCAGAGGATTTTTATGCTGCATCAGGTTTAAATGTCCAAAAACTATTTGACAGTAAATGGGAAAAAAAAAAAAGTGAAAAATCTGAGCAATAACTCATGCTTTATGGAGCAAAGCATCTACCTCCTGCCTAGTTTAAAAAGAAACTTCCTCTGTAGATAGGGTTTGATGAACAACATGTCTCTGCAAGACCTAGAAAAAAGAAGCGTTAGAAGCTTGGTGTGCTCGCAATAAGCAAAGGCAGTTTCAGAAGACTGATGGAGCCCATTGAAAATGAGTAATTTCTGCTTTCTGCAGGAAGAAATGCCCTCACCAGTGACTATGACAAAGAAAAAAACGTGCAAAAAGCAGAACCAAACCAGACAAAACTAGGGGAGAACATATACATGTTACACAGCCATAGCCAGGAATTACTACCTGGAAAATACATAGGAAAGATATAATTTTTATGCAGCAGGTTTTACAGTAAAATTGCCTCTTTTCTAGTGACCAAGATGTTTGATCCATAGCAAGTTTTATTTTGAATAATCATGGAAAATCAAGTTATTCACTGTGGGGAAAGGCAAAGTGAAGGAAGGGTAATAGTGATGACAGCAGGAGCAATGGTTGTTATCACTCAGCTTGCACACAGACATTGTCAAAAACAAGTTTTAGTCCCTCCTTGCACTCTTATGGAACAGAAGAGTTTGGGGTGATGAAGAATTGTAGTTTTTGTACTGGAATAACAAAAACTAGACTTCTAGTCTCTGACCTAGTGCAAAAGTGATGGGGCCAGGTGATGATTCTGGTACTGCTGTGATGTGGATGGGTGATTCCACCCCCCAGACCTGGCACATTTAGATAGTCATTGGAATCATGGGTGAAGTTAGCATGCATTGAGCTTCACTTTATTATTTTGATTTTTTTGCATCTTATTAAAGCATGAATGGCTCCTTGATACTCTCTAAAAGGTATGATGGTTTAATCTTCTGGTTTTTCATTTCTACCACTATTTACCTCATTTTCTCCTTGAGGGCTTATTATTGAGTTCTTCATTCAGTGACATCGTTGCCCTTTTTAAATCAACCTTCTAGAATTTAGCATATTATGTTGTGTATAAGGATGAGACCATTACTACTTCATTATTTTCACTCCAGTAATTTTTATATTACACTGAACATCCTGATTAAACATTTATCTGGAAAAGGCTATAATGAAAAGGAAACGTAATTAAATATAGGAACTAAATATTGAACTCCTGACTTGAGGCTGAACTGATAAATGAAATTAAATTTACATGGGAGGAAAAAAAAGCATTGTAAAACTCATCCAGTATTGCATTTTAATGTTTTAGTAAACCACATCTACAAAGCAAGCTGTATATATCAGCTACAGTAACTGCTAATTTTTGAAGGTCTTATTTAGGATGCACTTATTGTAATTGTGTAATACTAGAGTTCCTTGGCCTTTGAAAAAGGAAAAAGAATGAATCATCTGCATTTAAAATTCAAGCAGCACTGATGCAGAAGAGTCGGGTATGGCATAGTTTGGTTTTCCTAGACAGATTTAAAAAACAAAGCAAACAAAAACCAGTAAAGCATTATACTTTATAAACAAGATTACTGAAGACAGATCAGTCTGTGTCCCTCATATAAATTCAGGTGTCAGAGCAGAACTTGCTTTTGGAAGCTGTGTGTATCTGCCCTCTCTGCATGTGTGCTCAGACTTCTTGGCACTCACTGTCCCTGAATCAGGAAGACAGAATTTATTTTCCTGTTGGACTAATTATAGTTCTTTAAAGAGATGAGTTAACCCTTCTTCTGCCACAGAGGGACTTTAGCAGTGAATCCCACGTCAGAGGGAGGCTGCTGCTTGGGATGGCGTTCAGGGATCAGCAGTGGCAGTGCAGTGATGCTTACAGCCAGTCTCATGTTGGACGTGTGCTGGTTACCAAACTGTGTGTGTACCATGTACTGATTCCAGAACTACACTCTGAGCCTGGAAATACTGCTGAAGCCATGGCTCTGTGAGATACAGCTGCAAAAAACTGCTTACGGTTAAAAGATTTTTGATATTAAAGTCAGAATGCATTTCTTTTGCTTTGTACTTTGCACAAAGTGCTTCTCATCTTCTGTACCTATAGCATGGTAAAATTATCTATTCTTTTCTTTCCGTCCTTCCTTCCATCCTTGTTGTGTTCTGTGGGTCTGAAAAATGGTTGGTTACGTCTCTGATGTGGTGCTGTCTGGTTAGATATGATCTGTGTGTTGTTCTCTGGGCATACTGGGCAGCTGACAGATGTGCTGGTGGCTACCTGAGTGATGGACCCCATAAAGTGTGGGTTCTAGGGCTGCAGACCACCTTGCCACTCTGCTGGCATTTCTGGACCAGTCCCATGGGGAGAAGGGGCAGGGAGGAGAATTTTCCCCCATCACTACATTAATTAATTTTTGTGCCATCTATGTCACTGAGGGCTTTGGTGGGATTTTTGGTGTGATGTGAAATAGCAGCACTAGAAAGGGAACAATCGTGGATCCAGTTTTTTTACTGGAGCTATTCCGTGACTAATGCCAGCTGCTTAGGAAGGAAGGGCAGGCAGTGCCTGGGTTACTCAGCTCCCCCTCTGACAGATGTGCTAAAGCACAGGCCAGTGTGGGAACCAGCAGTGTTGCCCAAGGAGTCCAGATGAGGGTAACCGAAAGAAAGTGTTACCTTGGCAGTAGAAACCATGTGTGCATGAAGATTCTCTGAAGCAATTCATCTTTGTTTCCTCACTGCCTGAGTCTTCTCTCCTGGCTTTTGATGAGTTGTGATTAAGCCAGCTGGGCTCTCGACTCCCATGGGTTCCTCTGATGTAACCAGGATGCTCTGTCTGTGTGGGGTGAGCTGCCTGAACAGCTTGGAGTTCTCTGTCCCTCATCCTCCTCTTCTACCCTGCCCACAGTGCCTGAGCTGTGAAACTCCCCTATAGTGGATTCTGCTCCATTGATAGGGATGTGGCTTTCAGTCACTGATGTGTTTTCCCTTTGGAAATCCTTGTGTCCAGTTGGTGCCCTGATGGGGACAGCCTTTGAGGTGAAGTGTTTTAAGTATGTACATTTGCATCTTTGTTTTTGCAACCAGATTCAGAGCTAGGTAGCATTTTTCATACAGCCTTGACTTGATTTTATGGCACCTACCTTGGAAAGGGACTGGATGGGACTGATGTTCACAGTCTCAATCCTTGCTTCCATGGGAGAAAGAAGACAACTGGGAGTGAGAATGAACAAGTCATCCCAGAGACCAAGTGCAAGCAAGGATTTTGAAATTCTTGCTGTTTTGAATGAATGGTGGGAATGTAGCTGTGACCCCAGTGCT